>VWZO01013920.1:879-55530 GCA_013396975.1 Bucco capensis | reverse complement strand
AAGGATGTGGAGCTGCTGGAGAGAGTCCAGAGGAGGGCCACAAAAATGATTACGGGATTGGAAAACCTCCCCTATGAGGATAGGCTGAGAGAGTTGGGGTTGTTCAGCCTAGAGAAGAGAAGGCTTCGAGGGGATCTGATAGCAGTCTTTCAGTACCTAAAGGGAGATTATAGGACAGAGGGACAGAGAATCTTTAGGAGATCAGAGTGTGATAGGACCAGGGGGAATGGTTTTAAGTTGAAGGAGGGGAGGTTTAGACTGGAGATTGGGAGGTGGTTTTTTACCAGGAGAGTGATTAAGCACTGGAACAGGTTGCCCAGAAAGGTTGTGTCTGCCCCATCCCTGGCAGTGTTCAAGGCCAGGCTGGATGTGGCACTGGGCAACATGGTCTAGTGTTTTGGCATCCCTGCTTGTGGCGGGGGGGTTGGAACTGGATGATCTTTGAGGTCCCTTCCAGCCTGGCCATTCTATGATTCCATTCTATGATACTTTCTGAAGGTCTCCAGAACATGAAAGAGTTCCAAGGCCTACGAAATTTACTGCATGAATGATAAAAAGAAATCAAACCTCCAAACTGAAGGGAGTTACTTACTAGACTCAATGGTTAGCAAAATCAGCTGAAGAATGAAAGGCAAGGATGAAAGCTCAGAGCTGCAGATCCAGCTGTGTGTACAAGCTACTCCAGTTTTAGATCTGGAGAGGGGGTTGATCACAACATGCTTCTCTCCAGCAAAACCCAAGTATCACCACAAGTACATTGTCAGTAGAGGGATTGTAACCATGATGCTCTTAGGAGCACTGGGAAGCATACTACACACCACTGACAAAACTCCTGAAAGGCACATTTCATTCTCACCTGCTGAAGACTTTGAAATTTTACTCTGGAAATACTAGGACACATTGAGTGCAAAAAAACCCCACCCCAAACCCAAACTTATTATTCTCATTTGCAGAAAGAGTTGGCTTGGAATCAGAAGCCAGTATGGTTCACACACAAAAGCTACCTTCGGAAATGATCACTTTCTCAAAAGCGTGTAATGACTGATGCAAACAGAATCCCAGAATCATGAAGGTTAGAAGAGATTTCTAAGATCATCAAGCCCGATCATCTACCTATCCCCATGCCACTAAACCATGGCCCTAAGTAGAACATCTATATGTTCCTTAAACCCCTCCAGGGATGACTGCCAGAAGGCTAATGAGCTCATCCTACCCATACAAGGATTATAGGAACATGGGTATCACTCCCCACACTTTCCCGTGGGCAATGAGTTTAATGCTCCTTCTGCTGTCGGCACAGTTATCGCACCAGGGGCCACAGGAGACCCCAAGTGATTTTCAGACTGTGCCATAATCAGCCTCAAATAGTGAAGCATCATTCTCTCCACACAGTGTTAGAATTGCTGTGAGGCCAGTGATTTTGCTGTGATGCTCCCTGATTCTAGTCATCTTCTATTTTAATGATAGCTGGATTTTATTAAAAGATCCAGAATCAAATCAATACTTGAAAGGCAAATGATACAGTGACAGACCTCAAAGTCAGATACTGTGAGTTTCATGACACTGAAAAGCATCATGAAGCGAGATTCAATCTGAGCAGGAGTCAGTTCAAATAGCAAATGAGAAATAAGCCACCCTAATAAACAGAAGATTCCAGATAGGAAGTAACTAATTATTAATAAAGCACCACAAGACTTTTTTCCTCCCCAAGGAAATTACTTGCATTCTTGAAGCAAAATTAATTGAGTTCTCTACCAAGTACACTGGGCAAAGTAACAAAACCTGATCTTGTGTGACTCATGATTTCCATGTGACAATGAGTATCAACAGTGAGCTATACACAGTATAAAAGATTAATTAAGAGCAACATGCTTGTATCAGAGTTGAAAAGCAAACCCAGCCAGTAAAGGACTCTCAAATCAGAAGCAAGATCATCTCATCATGTCATTGCAAAAAATAAAAGCAGGAAGTTCTTTAAACCACACAGAGATCTCTCTTAGGAAGAGCAGAAGTAGCTGTGACACTGTGGAACCACTTTTGCAGATGACCTGCCACCAGTCATTGTGTACAGATCCCATTTGTCTTTCTTGAGCAGCCTGAAAGCACATCTTGCTACACCCATTCCTGAACCACTGCTACTTCAGCTGGATCTTGCTCTGGAAGGACAGGAGATAACTCAGACATCTCCCAGTACAACAATCCATTCATGATGCCAAACCAGTAAGCTAAAAACCAAAAGACAGACTTAGATTAGGACAATGCCAAGAGACATTAAACTCCTTTGTACAAGAAGTTCATTGTAGATGTATGTGTCAGGGGTGGAAAAAAAGTGTTAATATGTTGCCTTTCAATTTCTGTGAGTCAACACTACTAGGATTGTGACTGATGCGGAAGAGTTGCGTGAGCTGAGCACAGTGAGAATGAGTAATAAAGGCATATCAAGTGTTTGACTGAAACTGTTGATAAATTCAGTGCAGGTCTGCAAACAATGGGTGGTAAGAAGGTTTCAAAAATTAGGGAAATATTTAGTTTTTACTCATACAGAGTGTTTTCTCACATGATGGTCCCCAGGCAGGCTCACTGATGGATTACTAACCAGTGAGTAACTGCAGACAGCTTCCTGCTTGGAAGAGAACAGCTTTCCAGAGAATGCTCCAGTCATCTGTGCTACTGTTATTTCTGCAACAGCAGAAGGATGTTTGCTCAAAGACCTTTATTTCTTGTGAATAATCATGATGCTTATTTCATCTGAAAGAGCCTGGTCTGTGAAATGAGAGCTGCTGCCTGAAATTCAAGTGAAAGAAGCACTAACACCAGGCTGGGAGAAAATGTTCTATTTACACCTAGGTTGCTGGGTGACTCATTCTGCTTTCTCTCTGTTGCTCTACCCATGATCTTGGGGATAAAAAAAAAAATCACTGACTTCCAAAGGGCTACCAAACCCTCTCATGATTATTGTCTGCTATCAGCATATCTGCAGTGCACTTCTTTCTCACTAGCTAAGATCATCTTTACTCTGTTCACTAACACTCTATCTAGACTTGAAATGTTCAGTTCTTTCTAGGTCCCTTCCAACCCCTAACATTCTGTGATTCTGTAAATTTAAAGGTATTCACCCTGATTCCAGCCATACTGAATATGTTGCTGAAACACACCAGGTCAGAGAGTAACCCCCTTTAGACCAAATGTTGGGATATCTATGTGAACTCCATATACCACAAGGGAATGAAACACTGCACAGGAGAAAAAAGTTCCTCAGGGACACCACCTGAAGTGATGCACTGAGAATTTGCAAGGCATCAAATCTCCTTCAAGAAGAACTCAAGCTCTTGGCAGAACCCAGCAGGTGACAAGTGGAAGGAACACATCTTAGACATATGTTGAATTCTGGGCCCCACTGGCATGTATAGAATAATGTATGTCTATAAATATCTATAAATCATAGCAGTTGCTAGGAAATATAAAAGAAGAAGAAAAAAGATCTCCAGCTCCAGAAGGAAACACAAACTACTTGTTACATGAACTACCTGGATAAAAGTAACTCTCAGCAAAGCTTTAACAGAACACAAACTAGGATTTAGGTGTTGGTCTTGATAATCTCCCAAATCACAGGGCGCAGCTCCTCCTGGAAAACTGAACAGTTGCTCTTGTTTCTAATCCACATGAACCCACAGAGATAGAAAATGCTGTCTAACACCTAAGTCTAGAGATGCTCTGAAAGCCACAGGTAACTGTGCTGGTCTTCCCCTTCCTGGTGCTCTGCTTCCCTGTTTGAAAAGCCAGTTAATGCTGTGCTCTAGACAGCATGAGCAGGGACTGTATCACTGCTAGATAATGTGTGAGACTTGGCAGCTCAAGGAGATGTTGAGAAAAGGAAGCAAAAATACTGTGATCTTTCCCCAGCCAGCAAGCAGCTGGGAAATAGGCACAAGAAAAGGAGTGACTAGGACTAATCTAACAGAAACATCAGGGGACACAAAACTCATCACACACGCTCTGAGAAGGTCTCTGCAACATCTCACACCACAACAGTGAGCAAAAGGGATGCAGGGATTGCTGAAGCAAGCTACAAAAACAGGAGAGAGTTCCCTCTAGGCAGTGACTGTGGAAAGGTCATAAAATAATTTTAAAAAAACATTAAAAAAGGACAAATAAAAGAATTTTCTTGTCATTTGAGTTTTGTCTTTTGGAAGAAGAGCTTGGTCTCTACATTTTGTTTTGCCCGAGAATGACTAAGCTGCTGAGCAGAAGATTTACCACAGACCCAGGCTGACAAGAGTCTGTCAGATTTACTGGACTGCTTCAGCCAGATGTTCCAGAGAGATGGAGATGGATTGGTGGGGAAAACAGTAAAGAGGCAGGAGAAACAGAAAAAGTTGTTCAAAAGACGACATGGACATTTAAGAGAGACACTTGGGTATCACCTGGATACACAGAGTTGCTGCACAGTGACACTCAGATGTCTCTGGGCTTGTAAGATTCTGGCCATTTGGCCTTCTGGCATCATGACCAGGTGTCCCACCTTGAGATTAGAGACAGTAGGTCTATTCTCAGCTCCTCCCCTGACTTGCTGGGTCATTTTATGTCTCTTGGCATTCACCTCGCCCAGAGTATCAAGCCTTTATGTACAAATAGTCTCAAGATCTTAAGGAGATAGCTGACAGTTGTCACTAGGAAGTATTGCTTCAAATAGCAGAGAAACTTGACTGAATTTAAGACCTCATTCTTCAGATAATTGTTATAACAATTTTAAAGTTCTTGAACCTAAAGACATGCTAAGTTTGACAGAAAGACAAAAGATTTAAGCCAGTTCTCATTTGTCAACCAGGTTCAAACATCTCTAATCATAGAGTTAAAGTCTTGAGGAAGAGTTTCTTAAGAAAACTATGTTTTGCATTTGCTGTCAACTAACAGGAACCAAATGCTACTGAACTCAACACAGCTGCCAGTGCTCAGTGAGTGTCCAGAGAGCACACACACAATCAAACAGGATAAAACTGCTAGAGTATCAAAGACAGGTTTCATCTGAGTTTTGTAGCACTGCTACTGGAGAAACTGCTTTGAACAGAATGGATATTACTTCAGTTCCAGGTTCTAAATGCTCTTATAGGTCAACTTTATGCACAAGCACCATAGAGGAACAGAGAACAAAATCCTGCATTTATTAATAATGAAGACTTATTGGATAAAGAGGTTTCCTTTTTTTTTTCTACACTTATATTCTTGAGGGAATGATGGAAAAGGGAAAGGGCATGTAAAGTAGTAAGGGACACCTAACCAGGGTGGAGAAACAGGAAAGTGAGTGAAAGCAAAACACAAAGATGAGTTCAGGCCTCACCCTCAGTGTCTTCATTATTAATGAATCATGTTTCTTTATAACTGGCAAATACCACTTTCCCTTAAACCTGTCCACCTGACTAGTCCTTCCTCCCTGTGCAGAAGCTTCACCCAGAGTCCTGTAATGGAGCTGGGAAGCCCTGGCTGCCTCTAGGGATGCTCCAGCTCACCTGTCAGACGTGCATCGGCCGACAGCAGGAGGAGGCAAACAACTAACCACTACCAACTCAATCATCCTCTGGCCAGGGTGACACCAGTCCCTTGCTGATCAGCCTCCCTGGTGGCAAGAGATTACTCCCAGAGAGGTTGCCAACTTCAGGTTGGTGCTTGACTTTTAGTCCCCAACTTGGATAGTGACTTGTTGGCTGCCTGGACAATGCTTACTGGGTGCTGGGTGACACCATACCATGCACTGAGTTCCAGTTAACCTTTCCCTGCCGTATGGGAACGTTGCAAGAAGCTATTCATTACACCTACTCACACACACCACACCCTGCTGCTCTACAGACACCTACCCATTAACAAAAATAACAACAAAAAAGCCCCCTAGGGAAATAATACTCCTGAAAACCCGTTTGGCTAAGGTGCTGCCACTGTGAGCCATACAGAACCAACAGAGCTATGGCACAACAGATATTCTAACTGTGTACAGCCTGCCAAGGCCAGCTTCTTATTTATGAAACCAGCTCTTCAGTAAAACAGACATGAGCTGATACTTGGCTGGCTAATGGCCTTTTCCTAGGCAGCTGTCAGCCTCTACCCTGGCAACGTCTACTCTAAGCCTCTCACATTGCTTCTGGAACAGAGGCAATAGCAGAAACGGCGAAGGAAGTTTGCTGCAGCTGCTGCATGTCTGGGTTTTTGGAAAGGCACAGCACAGAGCTTCCAGCTCCTGATTCTAACTCAGCCATTAACAGAAGGAAAGAAAAAAGGGAATGAATGTATTTTTCAAACTGCAAATGTAAGTCAAATTCAGGTCTTCTCTGTGATTTTTACTTGGTTACCTGATATTCATTGCTAAAGCTGTTGATTATTCCTCAATGCCTTTCTGTTTTAGGTTTTGTTTTGTTCTTTTCTGTGAAGGTTAAAGGTTCTTGTCCTGGAAGAGGACTGCTGCATTATATAACCCAGCCAGTGTTGTCATGTAGAGGAACTGGAAAGTCCCAAAGCTGGCACGTACAAAAAGAGAGCTCAATTATGTCCTTCATTGTAGTCATAGACTCCAAAAATGACTGCTGCATTCACTGGACAGGAAACAGCCATGGAGCTTTGAACTCTAACGCTGCAGTGAGCTGAACTTTCAGTCTGACTGGGAAGACTCCCCAAGGAAAACCCCTTTTTGCCAGCTGCCATTTCCCATCTCTGCCTGAAGACTCCAACTCAGCCCAGGAGCTGCTCTTGTCATCTCCTGGGTGGGGTCAGCTTCAGCCGGCTTGGCTAGGAGGGAAATCACAGCCAGCTGCTGCTACTGCTGCCACCGCCACGGTGGGGATGCCTGTGGTGTGGTGGTCAGCAGTCAGGACTGACACAATCCTCTCTGCCATTAGTGTGCAACAAACGTGGAGATGTGGCGCTTGGAGGACAGGGTTTAGTGGTGAGCATGGGAGTTTTGGGTGGATGGTTGGACTGGTTGATCTCAGAGGTCTCTTCCAGCCATAATGATGATTGTTAGTAGCAGCAGCCATCATGGTCAGTGATAATTACAGTGTCTGATGGCTTTGAAATGATTATTACCTCCCTGGGAGTGAGAGACAACTGTGTGTTAACAGCAGATGAACATCTGGTCTAGTCTGGAAAATGCCTGGCAGCTATTCCCAGTCAGCCTCGTGCCTATTGCTGCTGATAACCCACAGGGAATGGTCCAAACCCCCAGAGAGATCACAAAGAAACCCTGACAGGTAAAGGCAAAGAACAAAACAGGCTGTGGATGTGAGCGAGGCATCTATCAGAGACGTGCTGGTGACAAACCCCCAACCTCTGTCTTGCACCTCTCACTTAGCTGGCCTTCAGTTGGAAGTTTGACCTTCCCTAGTCTAAGAATTCAGTTTAGTGCTGAAAACTGGCACTTGCTAAAGCATGCTGTCAGCTACCAGCTAATGCTAAAACATCACATGGTTTGAGCAGCAGGAATTGTGCCAGGACAATCTTGTATTGTCTTCAAAGTAGGCAAGATTACTGTAGTGGGTCATGTTTGTTACATGGTTAGCGTCCCTGTGAAGTTCCAGTTCATAGGTATCTATGTACATTTAGCCTTGTCCTGGGAAAAGACATGTGAGAGGGAAGTTAGCAGAACACCTTCCCTCACTCTCTTGCAATGTTTTGTAAATAACAGAAGTTGAGAATTACCATCTCCTAGCTTTCCTGTATTTTCAAACACTTATCCACTAGTGCTGGAACAGAAACATGAGGCAAGAAGATCAGGAAGCAAAAATGGAGAAGCCTTGCCACAGCATCTCTGGATTTATCTTCTCCCTTCAATAAGAAGCTCTACATCATTCTTCCCTGCTTCTCTACACCACCAGTCAACTGCACTCAGAACTCAAATTATCCCTTTATCAAAGAAGGAATAGAGTCACCAGAGGTCTTCTACTCTGTCTTCTTACCCACGAGCACAATCAGCAACACCCAAACCATCCTTTAAAGATGTTTAACTAGTCTGACCATATCTATTTTGTCCTTAAAAACACTGTGTCTTAGCAACCCATTTTCAAACCTAATGACTGCTGCTGTCCAGCCACTCCCTCTGAATACCATCTCTTCCCTGGCAAGAACGTTGCCAGCTTGCATTGTTTGCCCTTTGCTTTTTCATTAACCCAGATCCCACAGAGCTCACCACAGCTTTTTTCTTCACCCTGTCAGCAGCACAGTTTTTACTTGTTCTAACTCTCCACATATCTACAGGATCCACTCCTCTTATGAATGAACTTGATTGATGCTGCTATTTTTTTATTCCTCATTTTTCCCCTTTTCCTGATTGTATGGTTAGGCTTCGCGAACGAAGATCCAGAGAGGGCTCCATCCACACTCCTCATCAGCACCTTTTACAAGCGCGCTGATAAAAAGAGGATAGCAGATAGCACCCTCGAGCCTGCGCAATGGATTTTTTTTTAGGTGAGACACAGCATGTGCAGAGCTGGACCCACCCTTTAGTCCTAAGGTTCATCTGCCAGGGCCTAGCAAGCTTGGACGCTGGCAGTGAAGTCCTTAGGATGTAGGTTTTATTAGATTGTCCTTCTCTTAGATGGAAGGCCTTACAGGGCTAAACGAGCTCCATCTGCCCGGGTTTGGAATCAGAGTTGTCCTTCTCCTAGGATGACTGCCAGAAGGCTAATGAGCTCATCCTACCCATACAAGGATTATAGGAACACGGGTATCACTCCCCACACTTTACCATGGGCAATGAGTTTAATGCTCCCTCTGCTGTCGGCACAGTTATCACACCAGGGGCCACAGAAGACCCCAAGTGATTTTCAGACTGTGCCTACCTTTTCCTGATAGTTGCTATCTAAACTCATGGAAATATCTGCAGAGGTTTACACTAGGGTCTTGCTTGGACACATTTCAGATTTCCTCAGGACTTCATGTTGTTTGTATAACTAATTCTAGTTGCTTCCCACAATCCACCAAACTCCTTGCCATACAACCAAACATTGGTATTTTTCCTCTCTCTATTTTCCTCTTCTCTAAGTTCTTTCATCTGCAATGGTAGTTGTCTTTCAAGGAAAGCATTTTTGTACCTTGAGAACCCATCCTCCTTACAAATATTAGAGCAGTAAGGGGCTCAGGATTCTCTCTGCTGTTTATATATCAGCATCTCAGGACATGTCATCATTCTTGCCACACTAGAACCTCCTGCTAAATGAGTAACTACAATATTGATACTATTTCCAAGTCCTGACTTATGAAAGTCACGGCAAGTGTTCTGCAAAGAGACACACCAGATAGGAGAGGCTATTTCACATAACCTTGGCTATAGCTACCACTGCTTTTCAAAGCATTTAATGTAAAGAAGTTCTTCCTCAACTGTATGATGCTATCTTTCTTCATCAAGACTTTCTCTGACTTCCTGTTTTCAAGGTGATGGTTCTGCTTTGTAGTGAGCACCAGTAACTCAAGAATCAACAAATATTTCTCCAAAGACTGGAAGACAATCCTCTGCCATGGCTTGCTGGCTCTCAAGGGCAGATATAGAACCTTCCCATTCAAGGATGGTGGCAGTTCAAGTGAGCATTAATGAAGTCTGGTTACTCTGCAGCTTTGGGAAAGTAACTAAGATCCACACTGTGAGGACTAGGTGAAAATCAATTAGCACAAAGAGCTTCTTCAAACTGCTTTATTTACCAGTTTACTTGATGGCTCTACGAGCTGGGAGGCAGGCAGGTCCCTTCTTTTATGGCTGACTGCTAGCTATAGTAGCCCTGTCTCAGAGTCTTGAGATTCTGGCAACGTCTCCAGTGTTAAGAGCTAAGCTTCTCCCTCTAACTGCTGGACTCATCCTCCCTCTTTTCATTTCACCTTTACTACTACTTCTACTCCAGCTTCTTCCAGGGTGTGAGTCAAAAGTCTAGGATTTGCTTTGTGTTAATCAAGGAAAACTTAGGGAGAAATATTTTTACAAACATGTCATGCTCCTAGAGGAAAATCTCCCCCAGAATCATCAGTAACCAAGATGTCAACATCTATATCCTCCTGGATCCAGCCTCTTTAGACAACCAAAGTCATGTCACTACCATGAGCACACCCTTACTCACATGTCAGTGATGGTCACAAGAGCACAGAACTCAGGATAAGTTTGTCAGCTGCTCTCTAGCTCTCATCCTTCCTCTAGTAATGATGTTAACAGGAATCCCAGGTCCTGTCTAATTCTGTACAAAAAGAATCAAATATTCCAATCCAGGACCAGATCTGAATTTTGTGCTCAGTCAAGATGTTTCCCAGCTGCAGTAGCCACTACTCTATGACACACAGCAAAATCCCTGGTTTTAAGCAAGAAAAGGAAACCAAGTGCTGCTTTGAAGTCATTACTGACTACAAAGCCATGCTGGAATGCACCACACACCAACCAAAATATACTGTAGCTCTAGTCTAACACCTTGCTAAGCCATGAAAGAAACTTCCCTGTGGGGCATACATGAAGTCTGATATACTTTTTGTAAGCATGCTGAAGCCTAGGTGCTGGGGTTTGCTGCCACGTCTCCCTTTAACAGTGGCTTGCTCCCAGAGTCAGTGCAGATCCTGCTGCTGCTTTAGGATGCTCCTGACAGCTCATAAAAGGAGAAATCAGTTGAGCAGGCAGTAACCAAATAATGATCACGCTTCCAGAGCATACAGACCTCCACCATGCCAAGACTTTAGGCTCTTCTCAGACAGACTTTGTTTCCCTACAGTACCCCTGTCCTTTAAGGGCTTCATTCACACACCTGATTTTAGTAAGAACATTTTGGCACAAGGGATGGACCCTTTGAGAAAGAAAAGCACTGAGGGAGCTTCAGCTACCAGAGATGCTCTGAGAACTGTTCACTCTGACATATCCACTGACAGCCCAGCAGTCAGGACGGCCTACTACTGCTCAAATAAATGAGATACTGGATATGTACACACAGCCCTTGGGTGACAATGGCCACAAAAAATGTATTTTTGTAAGACTCCTGGAACCAGTGAGCAGAAAAATAATGTAGAAGAGTAACTGTTATCCCTAACCACACACAATGCCTAGAGGCAGCTGCTTTCACAGGGAGAGTCTGTTAAAAGCATGGCCATCTCCCTCAAACAGGGTACAGCCTGCACCAGATGATATTTCAAAGGCATTTTGTAATTTCAGACACAATTTTCTTTTTCCTCTGCATTAACCTTTCATTTTTAAATACAAACATTTGAAGCAGATAACCAAGCTACAGAGAGTTCATTAATAAACAACTGAAGTTTGTGGTCACTTCTAACACCCCTTGGTTCCAAAATCCCATCATCTAACCCCAAAGAAACCTCAGGAAGTCAGAAACAGGCAGGCTTAGCATAGAAGTCCTCCAGATTTCAGCCAGAGATCCCTGCAGTTTTGCTTCTGTTCAGCAAGGCTGTGTTCAAACACAGCATCTATTAGCTAGTAGCTCAGCCCATGCTAACTCAGGCAAGCAGTTGTTGTATGCTGGGAGGCGGTGTCCATCCCTCTTTTCTCTACTGTCTGCACCAGAGCTAGGAGAGCAAATTAAGTGTGTAACAGCAGTCACACTGTCGCAGGGAGCACTACCAGGGCTGCTCCAAATTCCCCAGTGTGCTTCTGTTGTTCCAGACTCCCTAATGTGCTTCTGTTCTTACTCAAAACTTAACTTCAATGATCTACAATTCGCTTTTTTTATTGCTCTGGAGTTGCTCTTTCCAAGCAGCACAGAGCTCTCTGTGGCTGTAGAGAGCAGCACAGCCAAGGGTACAGCCCCAAAGCATCTTAACAAATAACAAAGCTTTACAAAAAGCCAGAGACAAGCAAGCTGTTAGCTATCTAGCAGAGGAGCTCCTGCTGTCTGAAGCAGAAACTTATTAGCGACCGCCAGTGTTCTCATTCACCAGAAACTTACGTGTTTCTGTCAGACAGAGCTTCAGCAGACATAATCCAAAAGCTACCCAAAAGGAGAAGGTGGTGGCCATGGTTTCCTCAGAGCTGTTCTGCAAAAAACCAGAGATCCTTGTGAGCTGCAGGGAGAAGAACAAGCCCTGACGCTGGCTGTGCTGCAGTCAATGAGTCTGGAGTTTGCTGCACATTTTATTCTGATTCAAACGAACTGAAGTAATGACATAACTGGGAGGGGGAGCTCCATCACAAGTCACACCCATATTGCAACCAAAGTTACCCAGCAGTGGCAGGAGGGGGGTGGGAGGGGAGTTAACACTGACTAAGCAGCCACACTCGAGTTTTAAAGAGGTACTGAGCCTCCTCTTCTTACCCAAGTACAGTTAAAAGCAATACTCACTGTGCTCACAGGGAAGTTTCTGTCGTCCCTCGTGAGCTAGCCCCAAATGGCACTGCTCCAGCTTTCCCTCCTGCATGTTCAAACCTCCTCATTACTGCAAACCAGGGGAACGTAAAGCATGAGAGTTTCTGAACCCCTGCAAAGCTTCTACAACTGCCTAGATGCTTCCCCCCAAATATTTTTGCTTATTTTGCCCCATCTCATTACTCTCTCTTTACGCAGATGAATTTAGAGCAAGGCAAATGCCTATCCCTGGAGGATAACCTTATGGGGAAGGTAAATCAAGGCAGTTAAGTTTCCTACAGCCCTGGCTTCTCCGACAGCCCTGGCCTCTTCTGCTCTTGCCTTCTCTGCACAGGCTGGTCCATCGCAAGTCGTAAATAATGGCAGTTCCAGCAGTGCCACTGAGGACTAAGGCTGGTATGTCATTGTATTAATGGTTTGAGATAATGAAGGAATTACTTCTCCAGTTCCCAATTCACAAAGCAGAGAAACAGGATGAGAAGGTATGACAGCCTTTGACACTCAGAAAAGGTCTCAGCTCCTGAGGGACATCTGTCCATTGCAGTGTGAGGTTCCCTATGACTGGAGATGCTACATGAAATCCCTGATGAACACCCCAAAGCCCACGTAGATAAGTAAGAGGCATGTCTGTGGTGTGCCTTAGCCATGTCTCGTGGTGTCTCCATCCATACACTAGGCTGCAGAACCATGACAGGGGTGTGGGTGCAGCAGAAGGAAGGTTGGTCAGGGATCACCAAAGCCAGGACATCTCACCTTGACCAAGCAAGCCGTGGCCAGGAGTGACAGCCAGCAGCGCCCCGATCCCAGCATCACTCGGCAGAGGTGAGATGAACAGCTCTGTATCAGATTACCATGCTGTCAATCCTCCTCCTTGAAAGAATTTTCTCATTAATTTTTAATCTCTGTTAACACAAACAATGGAAAAATACAGACAAGTCTTTCCAGCCACAGGCACAGGAATGTTACACAAAGAGATGTTCAGGACTTTGCCTTTTGACTTGGAGATGCCTGGCTATCCCTTCCTCCATCAGCCAAGCTTTCAGCAACAGGTTCCAACAGGCTTTTCCTACAGCTCTAGAATATCTGATGGGACAAGGTTAAAGTGAAAAGTTTTCCTTAAAACACAAGGGATTGTTTGATTAAGAAGCTAGCAACATTGCAGCTAAAGCTCAAACAAGTTCTATTTAGTGAATACAGTACTATTTAAACAAATGGCTTTAAAGGGAAAGAAAAAAATCTCCTGTACGCCTTACTGTTTATAGTAGAAATAGGAAAAGAAATATATTTAATATATAGGAAAAGAAATAGTTCTGTCGATTCATGTACATTTATAGCTATAGATATTTTGGCATTGAAGTTTAGTAAGATGTCAAATGCTGATATACAGTTAATGCATCTTGTAAGTTTATTAAGCACATCTTTTTCTGCAACTGCTAAATGACTTCTAAAATTCATCCCTACAGGTGAAACAAAAGAATATTTTATTAAAACTGAGGTATCTTTAAGTCTTATTTTGATGATAAACATAAAATACCTCTCTGTTAATGTCTTGTATTCACAGTTCTAGGGTATGAAAAAACAAACCCAGGTTAATGTCCATTGCAGGGATGAAGGCATGTGTTACAGAGGCAAAAGTTTTATTTTACCAGGAATGGAAATTCCTAGTCTCTTCATGGTCTGAAGTTTCCAATTCTAGCCCTTCTGCCATTAGGTTATAAACAGGTTCTTTCCTGAGTACTGAATATTATTTGCTATGCACTGCAGACTTCTCAGTACTTGTGCATGCATGGATGTGCCAGTATCTCCTGCAAAGTGAAAAGGTAGATATATACAAGAAAAATAATTCATCCCAATACCACATGTGATGAGATAAACCACAGAAATCATTAATGAACCATGTGTATGGAACACTTGCATTTGCCCAGGACAGATGCCACCTGCCTGCTCACATGTCAGCGTAGGACACCCACTTCATTCCAACACTTCAAAGAGCTGCCATACTCAAATACGAAAAAAAGCTGACACAAAAAACCATTTCCTTCTTTCCTACCCAAACATGGACTTTCTCCCCTAAAATACATTGGCTTGAGTAGAAAGAAGTCCAAATTTAGCCTGGGTTCAGGGCAGGATGCTACCCAGAAAATTGAGCCAAAGGAGATGCATAGCTCTGGGAAAATGTGGGGTTTTTTTAGCTTGGGAAGTTTTGGTGAGAAATATAGAACTTTTCCTTTAGCTTGGGATAATCTTAGAGCATATAGAAACAGAAAAAATCCTAAAGCAAGTCTTCAGCATGGCTTTAAAGTTGAGCCTGTCAGTTTATTCCCATTATGGATTTATCCCTGTGACATTATCATTAACAACACAAATCATACAATCAAATGTTTGAGCTTTTGGAATTTCCTCACTCCTTTGGCAACAAGCAGTTAAAATGACTGACACTAAACATTTGTAAAACAATAAATGGTAGCAAATAAATTAAGATTTCAAAAGAGAGTGAAACAATACAACTAAAAAGGATAAAAACCTGGGTTTAAAAAAGGCATTTTGCTATGCAGCCTTTGACACAGCAGCTCCTGGATCTGGGATGGTGAAATATAGCACAGGAACACCATAAACACTCATTCATGATTTTATCACATAGGTGAACTGCAGCCGGCACCAATTAATTTTGATAAAACCCTAATTGGGAGCAGATGTATTAGAGCCCTAAAACAGGAACATGCATGACTTACAGCAATAGAAAGAGATGTTTCAGAGGGAATCCCCCCAGAGGATGAAATTCTGGCCTAGCTGAAGTCAAAGGCCAAAATTCCACTGAATTCAATGAGTGAGGCAGCCTCTCCCTATAATGTGTATCGATTTGAATTTTTGTGATGTGGACAGATCAGAAAGTGAATTTAACCTGAATTTATGATGAAAAATAATGCCACCAGTGGAGACTGGTTTCACTATTGAAAGGAAATATCTGGGAGGAGAGAAGAATGGAATTTGATTTCTAAAAGGATATCTGGCATTGCTATTATAAAATACAGAAATTTGATAAAGGAAGCTCAATTTGAAAAACTTACTTGCTCTCTTTTATCAGCAGAAAGGCTTTTGCATTTATTATTAAAGAAATCTAGCCATATTTTGGAGCAAATTTCAAGCTTGTAATGGGGAGTTGAAGAACATAGTCTTGGTGAATATAAAAAGCACAACTCTCATTAGGTAATTCTAGCCATGGCAGTGTACATTCTGCACAGTCTACAGCTATGGGAGACTGGCTGGAAATCAGCTTTGGGGGAAGAAGGAGGATTTTATACCTATTCAACTGTATTCTCAGTAAGATATAGTATTTTAAATAAGATTCCCTCCTGTGTCCCTAGATTACAATCTTGTTTCCTGCATTTCAGATCAGATTTAACATCCATGATCAACCTTTCAAACAGGTTCTGTAATTGAAATGGTTTTAAGTGCTCCAGTGCAGCAAGTCTTGTAGCTCACACTTCTCATGGGCTCTAAGTGCTGGTGGGAAGGCAGAACAAGAGCTTGTGAAGGTTTAAGCCAGAAAAGCTACTCTTTTGGCTGGAGGGCAGAGCACTCCCTTGAGAAACTGGGCACCCAGTTTTACTCCCATCAACATTTTGTTCCTAGATGTAATTTACAGCCTGCATCCTGCAGAGAGCTAGGAAGATGAACTGGTGCTCCTGGTTGTTTACTCCTGCAGAAAGCAGCAACCCAGATTGGCACCTACTGCCTGGATCCACCAGCCTGTTTTACTGGTTTGCCCCAGATCCCTAAACAACTCACTAATCCAACACAGGCAAAAAAAAAAAAATCTAACAGCTCAAGTAGACCACAAGAAAGTCTCTGCAGCAAGGTCTCTCCTGTGCAGCCGACATGGCTCCACCAGCTCGCTTTTCCCTAGCACTGTCCCAAGGCACTCAACCCCTGGCTGACCCCCATGGCTCTCAGCAGAGCACAGGCAGGACACCACAGTACCAGTCACCTTCACAGCCTCCACACAGAACCATTAAGGTTGCAAAAGATCAAGTCCAACCATCAACCTATCACCACCATGCCACTAAACCATGGCTGGCACACCACAGTAGCCAGTTAGTCACTATGTCACTGTTGGAGATGCAGCAGCTGTCACCAGATCTAAGTCCAAGCATGCAGCACAGAGATGCTGAATGCATTAGTGACTAACTCAGCCACAAGCAGCTACAGAGAGGCTTGGGGGTAGGGGGAATACAGGGAGAACTGGGGAGAGAACGGCAGACACATGTTCTCTTTAGGTGGTTTCAGTCTGTCTCTGCTCCTTCTGATCAAACCTCTTGGCACCCCCCCACACAGCAAGAACCTGGAAACCCAGCTGGCTGAGCAGAAGCTGCCATCTTTTCACTAAGCATTATCTATTTCCACTTCCATTTCTTTCTTAACAATAGGTAAATCAAGCTTAAACCAGGCCATCTCCAGATTGTGCTCCTTCTCATCTCCCTCACCCTCCTCCCCACCGTCTTTCCATTATCCTCCTTGATTTTGCTTCTTCATTTCTCCCTCTACTTCTCTCTCTCTCTCTCCCCTGCACTCATTTCTCCTTTTCCCTTTCCCACTCACTCCTGCAGCATGTTGGAATAATCAAATGAACCATTTCAAGATCCAGAAGAGCAGGTGAACTTCACAACATGCAAACATTCACACAGCTCAGGAAACACCCCATATTTGCATAAGCAAACTGTTAACTGTACGTATGGATAAATCCTGAGGGGCTCATATGGACCTGGCCAGAGCCACTCAAAGTCAAAGGAAGTTTCCTGCTGATTTTGAGGAATGTTGAGCCAAGCCAGCAGGGAACAGCACTTGGTTTTGTCCCAGTATCTATATTATGATAACTCTGCATGCTGTGTTATGTTTTTTCCCTGTACATATAAAATCCAAGAGGACAGAGGGATTACATCAGACTTAGAGACACTGATAAAATATTTTTCTATTTGAAGGATGTAAAATCCCAATTTTAGTCAGATTCACTCATGCAACAATTTCTGTTTGTGCCAGTCTATGACATAGCCCCACGTAGGCTGTGCTCTAAGCATAGCAATGTGGGAATGGTGGAGCACTAAACCCAGGGCTGCTCTGTCTATAAACAGAAGCTTACTGAATTTCAGCAGTCTCCCTCTTAGTCAACATATGACCCCTGTGAAAGGTGGAAGGGAAGGAAAAGCATCCTAATTTTAGACCATAATAGGCATGTTTGTTTTCAGAGACAAAGATAATAGCCAGTTCCAGTCTGGCTCTCTGAGGGAAAGTACAGGTGTGTGCACATCACACGATGGACTGGGGGAGGAGGCTGGAAGGGAATAGCAGTGCCAGGCTTTGGACTGCTCAACTTGCTGGGTAAAATACTCACCAAGCAGTCTGCTCTTCTTACATGGCTTTGGGTAATGCATTGCTACAACAGTAGCATCATCTTCCTCAATCAGGGAATCCTTTTGCTCTGTTGGATGTGCAGACATGTGCAGCAGTTTTCCTTTCCTCCTCTGCCCCCCAAAAAGCATTTGTAAACTCTGTTAGTGCTGCAGGTTAAACATGAGCAGGGATCACTGAATTGACTCCTCCTGGTACAACAGCAGCAGCTTGTTTGCTAACATTTGATTCTTTGCACCTGGACATACTCAAATCCAGGACAGCTCTGTCCCTGAGCATGAAGTCTGAGGAGGTACCTCAAGGGCAAAGGGCACTAAGTGCCCCTCCACAGATGGAGGATGCCCAGGGCAGGAGACCCCTCCCAGTTTGCCCCTGGGAGCTCACTCCAAGGATGCAGAGGTGGCAGTTGGGGAAAAAGCATTTTTTGTTTCTGAGCTCTGCACAGTTTATGTGGGAATTGTCACAGAAAATAAATAGCTTGTGAGGGACATTGCTTTCTCTTTATAAATAAGCAAAAGAAGGTAATTCTGAGTGATTCTGCAAGCAGGATTTTTGTGTGAGGCTGGGATGGGGGTACAGAAAATAGACTTCATCAAATCAGTGAGACAGAAACTCTGGTTTTACACACTTTCATCTTTCTGCATTTCTGGTAAAGAAATAGATGAGGGAGGAGCTCGATACTGTTGCAACACAGTGAGTTTATCTTAGTACAGGGAATTGTCACACTAGACCACACATCCATTGCCTACTTAACAACTTGGCTTCAGTAACAATGAAAGCCAACATTTCAGAAACGAAATACAAACACTCTTTTTTGGGATAGTATTACCTAGTTGGTAAGAGTTCAATGATGAAGTTTCTTTCTTTCATTACATACCTAGGCTAACACAGCTGTGTTTGGAAATGTATGTTACTGGCCAAATGCTGGTACTTCTTGTGGTTTGCTTTTCTTTAGTAGTATTGAGTGACAATAAATGACTGAAGTTAAGAGAAAAAATATTACCTTGATTAAGATTTTGAAAATGTGCTTGCATTCAGTTGCAGTCCTTTTGAGGGATGTTTGAGGTGACAGGATCCGCCAGCAAGAGATATTGTTCAGATAGAAAATCTATACAGAAAAAAAGCTATTCAGTGTTTTATGCATTTGTAAGTTACCAATTTTGCACTATGTTGTTGATTCATAGAAATAGACTAATCCTCAAGTGACACAGTATCACATGATCATCACTGCTAACCGACCCCATATCATTTTGTGGTTCCTGTACACTACTGTTTCAGTCATCTGTGATTCACTGGTAAAGAAAACATTTGTTCAGGAATTTAGCAGATTCTTCTGAACAAAGCATGTCTGCAACATTTGCCATGTGCTCACAAACTCTTCATTTGCAGAAGGGTACAACTGGCAATAAATAAAGCATTATGAGTTATTTGTTCACCTCAAAAACATTACTTATGTATGCTGAACGTTTTACTGAACTGTTGGAAGGATCAAGCAGGTCATGTCTGAACAGCACTTTGAACAAGTCAGGTCTGGAAAGCTATTAAGAATCCTTGAGATGCTAAAGCCAACGTGCACTGAATTTACAAGAAACTACCTCTGTCTGAGTCATCTGAGATTGCAAAGATATGATAGGAGAGCAAATTCATTGAGATATAAATGAACATGAGAGACAGGAGGAAAGTCTGCACTCTATCTGCTGCCCATTGTCCCTGGGAGCACCCCCAGCAGAAAGCTCCTCTCCTCCTCCTGCCTCTTGCAAGATACTTTAGGATAAAGGTGTTTATACACATCATCATCTAGCTGGGATTCATACTCCACCCAGTTTGCTTTCTATTACCAACTCTTCTTTAATTGTTATAAGAATTTAATGAAAAACATCCCTAGGGGAATGGGTAGGGGAGGCAGAGATAATAGAAGGAAGAAAAAAACCTCTCCTCTCAGTCTGATCAGCCTGGCACTGTACTAAACTCTGTACACCACTACCTAGCAAGCAGGAGCTGCTCCCCAATACCACAAAAAAAGGATCATATTAACCAGGTTTCTGAGAGTCTTAGGACAAAAACGGAATGTGTTGAGTGCATTCCTGCAAAGCTTCCTTCCCTGTACAGGAGGAAAGTCACTGTTGGGTATTAGCTAGCCCAGGAAGGATAGATCTACATCAGTATCAGCTCTTACACATGTATTACTTCCTAAGTGATGAATTATACAAAGGCATATCTTGAGGGGCAGAGATGTGAGATAGAGAGGCTATGAATGTTCAACAGTCTAGTTCAAATAAAGATAGAAGGATACTAAAGCTTATCTCAATGCTTTAAGGAGTCCTTTTCAACTTCTCCCTCCCATATTCAAATCCAGGTCTTCAGTCTCAGCCTAGCTAGTTTTTCCTCTCTTCTCAAGAACACTTTTCTCTACAGACCCAGTTCATGTGGCCCAGTCCTTGCTGAATTCAGCAATTCCAGCAGACTTTGCCCTTTTGCTAGCTTAGCTCATTAGAGAACACAGCAGAGGCTGCTGGTCACATGCAGCCAGAAACCCTTCCTGAACGTCTGAGGAGATTCAGATTGCATCTCTCAAGAGATTACTGGTTTCCTTCCAAAAGATGGGTGCATCACGTGGAGGGCACAGCAGAGCCTTTACACAAGAGTGTTAAGCAGGAGAATTTCAGAGAAGAGAAATAGCATTTTTTTTCCTCTAACTGCAAATGTAGGTTACAGTCTTACTTCATCAGATTGTGATCACCTGAATTAGAGTGGAGCCACAGCTGTAAGACTAAATACACATATCTCTGTGTGAAAAAGAGCAGAGGGTTTGATTGTCCTGGTTTTTTACCTGGGATATGGAAGATGCAGGTTTAAGTCCTTTACCTGCTATGACCACAGCTACTCTTCCAGGAGCATGCTCCACAGGACAGTTTGGTCCTCTGGAACCGTGTGTCTCTCAAGCATTCATGTAAAACTTGCTCCATTTTGCTTAGACAGTTAGGCCAGAGAGAGAAGCTGAACCTAGGACTGGATAGCTTCGTTTGGCATTATTGTGGGAGGACAAGGTTCTCTCAACTTCTCAGGGAGTAGGCAGCTTGGCATGGATTTGCACACCTGCACAACAAAGAAAACTCTAGCCTGCTGTAAGCTGAGCCTGCTCAGAGCTGAACACCTTGTAGCCACACTTGGATGGTACTGCAGATAAACCTAACTAGCTAGAACCTTCTGGTGGTGATCTACAGCTTTCAGGACATAGCTCAGCATTTCCTCATGTGAAAGTACCACCTGGGTACATCTCTTCAGCACCTTCCACTGTGTGCTGAAGCCCTGTGCCCAGCCCTTTGAGGTAAGCTTACCTGAAGAGCACAGCAGATGGTGGGATTCAGTCATAGATCACAATAACACTGCCTAGGGCCTTGCAGGTAAGAAAGGGGGTATCTCCCCCTGAAGTCTGGGGCACTCTGTCCTTTCCCCACCTTCCTTCCTTTTTGTCTTTTAGCAAGGCTCTGCAGGGTTTTACATGTTGCTGGTATGGACTTAGGCTGAAGCAAAAGGCTGTTCAGTAAGAGATTTGGGCCTTGCCAAATAAGAAGTTATTTGCCAAGCAGGAAGTCTGGCCAAGCAGAACTAGGAAAAATTCCTCCTGAGACTCAACTGGAGAAAGTGATAAAATTCAGACAGGAAGAAAAAAAAATTAAGTTGAAGATTAGGAAAGTCCTGCTATGATACGAGCTATGCCTAGAGTGGAATAGTTCCTGAGAACGTGCTTGTCGTTGTTGACTGATGGATGAGATGAATGGACCTCTTCAACTGTGAGCCTGTGAATTCACTTCAGAGGATCTCACATCCCAAGTGCTATACTTGAAACATCAGAACAGTCACTGAAACCAACCCTAGAAGTTAAAGCCATCATGGTGGGACTGGTCACTCCTGAGAGACTCTGCTGCAGACAAAGAGTGCTTTCAGTCACACAGCTCTCAGGCTGGAACTCAGCTAGCAGCTTCCTCTTTTTTTTTTTTTTTTTTTTTTTTTGGAACACAGGTTAATTACTTCAAGGGAAATGACTTCTGTATTTTAACTTGTCTCATCTCTGTTCATGTTATTGACCAATTGACCATCTCACAGATATCCTGTGTTTTACATTCCTCAGGAATCCATTTTACCATCCCTGATGGGTGAGAGATTATCAGTAGATAGACAATTACTAGGTGAAAAATGAGGCACAGTCTCAGTACTAATTTATGACATTCATTTTTAATGGCCAAAAGAAATAGTAACTTGTCTCTACTTTCCTCCACTGATTGCCTTTGCCATGGAAAGAGAGCACTATGTTCTGGGCTGGGCAATGCAATTAGAGCCTCCCAGGATCAAGATCTTTGAATAATTTTTACTGCCTCACAGCTTCAGTAATTGCTTTTAATATAAACAAGAGAAAATGTGTGGTTTAACACCTGATTAAATGGAGAACTCAACTGGTAGGCACTGTAAAGGAACAAATCTATACAAGATCACAGAGTGATCTTCTAGGTCCAGAACACTCTCTTTGCCATGCTATTCCACATCCTGCAGTGCTTTTCACACTGAGCTATTATTTGGCAAACACTGGGTGCTTTTTAGAAGGAGAGGTGGAATAGTGGAATTAAAAAAAAACAACAAACTGCAGCTAGCTCTGCCTTTTTAGTCATAAACTGTGATTAAAGTGGTACAGAGGGAAAGAAAGAACAGAAAAAAGGGACACAGGATTTGCAACATGGGTACCAAGAATGGCCTGAACACATTCGCTTTTTGGTTGCCATTATTTTATTGGGGTCAATGAACACTTCTAGCCTGTCCTTCAGATGACTCTTTACAATGCTCATTCACATGCATGGTTTTAGCCATGCAACACTTGCTAAAGCTAAGAGCCACGAGACAAGGTGTAGAAAGCTGGGGGACAGAGAGGGGAATTCCAGGAGAGGTTCACATGATGGAGGCTGCTTTTCCTTTCTATAGCAGAGCTAAGCTGAGCTGGACACGCAGGGTGTCCCAGCAACAATTCTCTCCTTGAAGCAGAGACTCAAATTCACCAGAAGCTTTCGTCCCAGCTGTGTCTTCCCTATTGCTAAGTAGTCCTTTCAGCAGTTCAAGATCTGAGTATTAGCTACCAGCCAGCCTGCAGCTTTGCGTGGAAAGCAACCTGAATTCAGATGTTAAGCTCATCACCTCTCAATGACCTCAAACAGAACAGAAGAATAAAAGGAGAAGATACCAAATAAAGTCTTAGAAATTGGGTCTGTTACACACCTGAAGTATTAACATCAAGGAGTTTGATTTCCCAGTAGACAAATATGCGTCACTAGGCCAAATATTATGTTGCCTTTTCTCCCTATGGATACCCTAAAGCCCAAAAGATTTTAGAAAGGTCTCCAGAAGGTCTATAAACCTCAGCTTGCCTTCTCTGTTAAATCAACACCAGGATTTGCATCTCTGATGATTCCTATGAAGTGAAAAGAGGTGCAAACAGGTAACGAAAAGGTGAGCCTGGAGAGAACTCAGAACCTTGCTCTAAGCCATCACCTCAAATCAGATCCAAACCTGAGAAAGGACAAATAAGCCAGGACATGGACAAAGAACTCATTTCCACTTAGCAATTAAGACCTCATTGCCTCTACCAATAATCATCTGCACATAATCACTACCTAGTCACACTCATTCTGGATAAGCAGACAAGTCACTTTATTATTTCATTCAGCAAACACATTTAATTATTTCCCAAAACTCTGGAAATGGAATCAGGAGCTGTCTGTGGGGTTTATAAAGAAACTACAGTTTCCAAGTGAACAAACACATTTTTTTCTCCACATCCACCTTTAGTCCCATAATTTCTTTCCTCTGCATGTGGCTACATGACCAGTCAAAGGAAAGACAGAAATAACCATGCCAAGGATTTGGCAATGAACTCTCTCTATTCTAGTCATCAAATTGCACATCAGATGAGAAGTTGCAGGAGGTAATTAAAAGGAAACACAGTTTGCACAGTTTGTTACACTGGGGGTTTTTTTGGTGGGTTTTTTTTGTATGTGTGTCTGTAGGAGGTTTTTTTTTAGTTACAATTTATTTTAAACTAGATCATATGAGGTCCCCTTAAATATGCTTTCAAAAGTCAGGACAAAACTACAGTTGTGATAGCAGGCTTCCTTGTATCTATTTTCATTTTGACATGCTAAGGAAGGCTGAAACCTCCACAGGAGCATGTAGTCATCCAAAGGCACTTGTGCCCATATATAGTGTTACCTCTGTGTGTGTGTGTGCTTAAAAGAAGAAACTTTATGAAACACCTATCACGTATTTCAAGTAA
The DNA here is from genome assembly GCA_013396975.1 of Bucco capensis. Classification (NCBI taxonomy): domain Eukaryota; kingdom Metazoa; phylum Chordata; class Aves; order Piciformes; family Bucconidae; genus Bucco; species Bucco capensis. The sequence continues at coordinate 31,482 of VWZO01013920.1, read as the reverse complement.
AACACTACAAGACTACATGAAAAGGAGATTCCTGAAGGACTTCACTAGAAATCAGCTATGGCATTAACCCAAATCCAGGAACCACCTTTTCTCAGCACCTCTCTGCGATAACTTGGTTCTGACTTTTGTCACTGCTTTGAGATTCTTAAACTTGATCAGGTTTAAGTAAGGCAGGTACTAAAAATGATCTGCTCTTTAAAGACAAGAGCGCAAAGTCATTACTGCTAGTACCATTCATATTTCAAAAGAGAACTTAATTTGTTCTCTCTTTGGTGTGGGAAAGGAAGAATTTACTCCTTCAGCTGCTGCTTTACAGAGGTAGCTACCTACCTAGTTTTGATGCCAGATACCTACACTCAAGAGCTGTGGATGGAAAGATTTCCTCCCTAGCTCTCAGAGAAGTGTGAGGTTTGGGGACCAGTCCCATTCCTCTCAGCACTTCCTGCCACAGCTATGGGAAACTCCACTTGTAGATCCCACCTAGAGATACTTGACTTGGCTTGTCCACTCTGGAGGGAACTCTGGGTGAGGTTCTGGCTTCTCTTTGGGGAGCCACAGGGCTGACACACCTCATTATTAGCTATTCAAGGGCTTTACTGGATCTAGTCTAAAAAAGCACATTCCTCAGAAATGCTGTCAGTGGTTCTGAGTGCTTTCAATGGGACTATTTGCTTAGGCTTAAATTTTTGAGCTTACCTATTTTGCTAAATGAGAGAGTTTGTGTTGCTAACTGATCACTGATTACCAGAGACATCATTACACCTCAGCTTTCTTCTGTTACTTATAACTAGGCAAAATTAATGTGAACTGCTACCATTCTATTAGCTTATCACTGTATACTGCTTTAAATCCCCACAAATTGGCTATTTAGGATGTGAGGCAATGGTAGACTGATACGTAAGATAAGAAATTATGAATTTGTTCTGCTGGATCACCATCCATTTTTTTCTCTAGAGAAGGCATGAATGTTTATTACAGGGAACACCAAGTAAAGAAACATCAAACCTACATGGTTAAGGCACGAGAAAATGAAAACTTTTATCATATTTAATATGTGTTGTAATTGCTTTATATAATCCTAAATTATCCTTAGGGGGCCTGCAGTGTGTTTTGAAATGTAGAGTTATTTGCCCAAATCATTGAAATATTCTTTGATATTCTGTTATCTCCTGAATGGAGTGAAAAGCTCCTGCTTTCAGCTCATTTCAATCTGTATAGCTCAAAAGCACAGTCAAGCAATTATAACAGTGAAGTTTTTATTTCTGACAATGAGTCAAAATACAGCAAAACAGGTTTTCCTCTCTCCCACCAGAGCACTGCATTTTCCTGCAGTCAAGCACAGAGTGTTTAGCTCTGTGGGAGGCATGGAGAACACCTTGTTTTGCTTAGGAAATCTCAGGCTGTGGCAACACAGAGGTGAGGAGCAGAGCTGGAAGGGAACAAAGTGAACTGGCACTTAAAGGAAAAAGACATTATAAATAAAGAAAGGCAACTTCAAATGGGATTTCAGGGGAACATTTCCAAAGAGAGATTTTTACCTGCCAGCCTACTAGGAAGTCAGAAAGTTTGAATTTGTGAAAGGGATGCAGGTACCTCAAGGTCTTGTCTCTAATGCCACAGTGAAGACACTACCTACAGCAGAAGCATGTGCTTGGGGTTATTTTTTTCCCTTTTGTGCAAGATGTAAAACCTACATCCTCCTGCAGTGTCTCTCCTCTTACCTCACTGAAGAAACTTCTGACATCTCATTACTTTCATGTTTGAATTTCCCCTTTCTACAGTCCCCAAAGGGCCCTGTTTTCCCCTGCTAGGAGCAACCTCACCTCTTCTACCACAAAAAATACCCAACATTCTTACCTAAATATAAGAAGTGTTTCCCATTTTTTCAGTCTTTAATTAGGTTTTATTAAACTCTTGTTAAACCATTTTTTTCCCTCTGGCAGGATGTTTGGTGAAATATTGAGTCTACAGAAATCCTCTCTGAAAGATTTTTAACTAAAAGGTTGGTTTGACAGTGACCTACCCATATTCTCTACGGTTTTTCACCCAGTAAGTAGCTCAGCTTCAGCATGGTTAATTTGCAGGATAACTGACAGCACATGAGTGAAGGTGTTGGATCCACAGACATGTTCTATCACATTCCCTTTTGAATGCAAGTTCCTGTATTGCTGTACAGTCACCAATGGCTCATGATACTGGCTCACCAAGTGCCTATTTCATCCTCCAGGCAGCTTCAGTTATTCCTAACTGCTTCTCAGGAACTACTGATGACTGCATATTTTGATCAAACAAAAGTGCTCAAGACAAAAGAAATTCTAAAAGAGAAAGAAAATTGTTTACCTGGTAAATAATCTCTGAAGCACACCACTTTGTTATCTTCTACAGTATCACCTGGTACAAGATGTGTTCACCTGTAGGACTACTCATTCAACAAAAGAACAGTTCCTTCTTCTTCTTCTGTTTTACTCATTGGTCTAATGAAAGAAAACAAAAAAGTTGAATTAACATGTTAGTACAAAGAAACCTTCTGCCTAGTGTGTTGCCCTTTTATCTTCTGGAGGAAATACAAATCAAAACAAAGAATGTTCTTACATGCCCTCCCTTTTCTTTAAAGATATCCGTAAGAATGTATCTTTGTGATTCCTGACTCCTGGAAATGATCATTGCATACTATGATAGGAGATTGGATACCTAGTTTCTCACCATGTACAAATCATTCTTTGGAAGTACGATTTTTTTCCCCCACTATGCTTTCTCCCTGCACTTCAGAGCATACATATTTACTGTGTTTGTGTCAAAGGCACAGGCAGAGAGGGAGTTACTGATGCTGCTGACATTTCCCCCCCACTCAATGCTTTGCCTGATGCAACCCAGGATAGAATCACAGAATGTTAGGGGTTGGAAGGAACCTCTGGAAATCATCTGGTCCAACCCCCCTGCAAGAGCAGGATACCATTAGCTTTCTTTACAGCAAGAGCACATCCACTGCCTCACGTTCACCAGGCTGCCCAGATCCCTTCTCTGCCAAGCTGCTTTCCATCTGGGTGGCCTTCAGCATATAAATATTTGACATCTGACTTTGGAACATCTACACATCCTCTTTAGCCATGATTTTTATAATAGCATAATCATGGGCTTTTCCATCAGACTGGGTATTTATTGCACAAGCTCTGAAGGAAAACAGCTGGTAGCTTTGCAGCAATGGAGAGATGGAGACTCCTTGTAGCGGAGGTTCAGAATGGCTAGCTCAGTGCCTGCTGTATTTAGCTAAATCATATTTCCCTACTGTAGTCATAAGATAAAGTGCAGCAGCTGGTGAGTGTAAGCCTTCTAGGAGACAAAACAGCTTTCACATGGAGATTCCAAGCAGTTTGCCAGGACTCTTGAATTTAGCCCTCAATATGTCTTCGAAAATAGTAAGTTTTTTCCTGTTTCGTAGCTAGTATAGAAGGATCCTCTCACTGACCTAGTCTACTCAGCATTTCCAGGTTGTTGGGATTTTATTCCCCCTGTTGTAATTACCAGCAAAAAATCTTATAGGGTATAAAGGTCAGCTTAATCCCACTTGGACTGTCCATCAGTGCATCAAGCATCTACAACAATTAGTAGACAGTCTTGAATTAGATGGTCTTCGAAAGCTACCAAGATTTTGCTCTTTCTTCTATGCAAGCCATCAGAGAAAAAAAAGTAACTTTGAATGGTTCAGCTCTAACAATGAAAAGTTACAGACTCCCTTCTAAGAAAGTGCTGATTTTGCCTTGGAAGCAAAACAATTATTGAGCAAGACAGTGAGTAAAATGAAACAGCTGAAACAGCCTGTAACAATGTACTGATTGAGACAGGATGGTAGAAAATGAAAATATTTACATTTGGAAGGAAGAAGCAGAACATGAAACTCACTGTGTAAATTTTTGGTTTCAAAGATCCTATTATCAGATCACTAGGAGCTGAAAAACAGAAAAGAGAAGGATAGCTCAGATCTAAGTGTGGTCTAGGCCATAAATCAGACCATGTATATACCAGAATCTCCTTTCCAGTTATCAATCATAACATAAAGGAACTGCACACATGGCTGTTTGCTCTTGGTGGGATTCAGTTTCCTGCCTGGTAAATTGTTCTCTGCTCACCGTTGTGAAATGTTATATGCAGCTATACTAAAATACAGGGAACTACATCACTCTGTGTAGCTAATCTTTCTCACCATTTTTTTACTGCACCATCTTTTACATAAGTATTACTGGAAATGACTTGATATTCTCCTGCTCATTACAGAGGAAGATATTCAATATCAAGTGAGCCAAGCAAACAGACTCCTCTACAAACTCTTCCATGTACTGATAATCCCCTTTGTACAGTAATTCTTTTTCTGCTCTCTCAATTAGATTGTTTTTAATTTTCTGGTATAACACTGACTGTACATGGAGGATTTCAGTTAGAATGACTCATGCATTAGCTGCATCTCAGTGCAAAACCTCTTCTGCTTATTTCTCCTTTGTGTTCCCAACCTTTGCTGAAGTGATTCCTACAGATTCCCAACTCTTTATGCTGTTCCTGCTATTGCCAAAACTCATCACCAGCTGCTAATAGAAGAAGAGCTGGCCAGAGCCAGCTGTCTCCCAGAAAACTCAGCAGATATCTCTGGAAGATGTAGCAGATTCTTCTGCTCGAAAAGCCTATGAGAAAACATCAGCAACAACTGTATTTGGATTTTGCTCAAAGGATTGGGAAATCACTTGGAAAACCAACACTGGCATTTTATTAAAACATTGGGATAGCCTAAATTGCAAACTAATTTTGACTTTTTTTTTTTAATGCTTCTGGGCCTTCAGCAAGTTCTCAGTTAGATTGTCCGTAAATGCTATTTAAGGGAGAAGAATGCAGATGAACTTTTTTCCTGCCAGATATTTGAGCAAGCCACTTCATTCATATAATTCATCTATTCAGCAGCAATAGAGATTATCTAACTGAAACTCTTCCTCTCTGACTGATTTGGGTGTTTCAGTTCCCCTCCCTTTCCTTCCCATTTTCTTATTTGTTCTCTTCAATTGTTCGATACACTCAAATTTCTTGCAAGAAATGTCAAACTGAATATGTTATGCATTTAAGGAAACAATCCAGATGGTTTGTTTCGCACTGTGTATTTATGTTAAGTATTGATCTTACAAAAACTATGAACCATCTTGTCCGGGAGCTGCTTTATGCTGATGACGCTGCCCTTGTTGCCTATACAGAAGTAGCTCTGCAGTGTTTAACATTCTGCTTTGCAGCCACTGCTGAACTTTTTAGGCTGGAAGTTAGTTTAAAGAAAACAGAAGTTTTATATCAACCTGCACCTCAAGAAGTTTTTCATCATCTCCATATCATTATTGGCAATTCAGAACTTAATTCAGTCCAACAGTTTAACTACCTAGGCAGCCTCATCTCCTCGGATGGTAAGATTGACGGAGAGATAGACAACAGGCTAGCAAAGGCATACAGTGCTTTTGGAAAACTCTATAAAAGAGTCTGGCAAAACAAACACCTGAAGAAAAGTACAAAGATCAGTGTTCCTAGAGCCATTGTGTTGTCCACTCTTTTATATGGTTCCGAATCATGGGTCATCTATCGCCACCACCTACAGCTATTGGAGCACTTCCATCAGCACTGTCTCCGTACAATCCTAAACATCCACTGGTCAGATTATGTAACTAAAACATCTGTCCTAGAAAAAGCAGCAATTTCAAGCATTGAGGCCATGCTGCTGAGAACGCAGCTGTGTTGGGCAGGTCACGTCTCCAAGATGAAGAACTACTGCCTTCCCAAGTTCATGCTTTATGGTGAACTTGCCACTGGCTGTCTCAAGAGACGAGCCCCGAAGAGGAGATACAAGGGATCCCTAAAACAACATCTCAGCCTTGGCCACATTAATCACCTTAACTGGTCTACTCTGGCCTCCAATCAGGAGGTCTGGGGACATACTATTTTTAATGCCGCGGATGTTTTTGAGAAGGCATGCAGGATCACTCTTGAGGAGAAAAGACAGCCCAGAAAGAATCGTGTCTTGCAGGTTATACCTCCTAAGGAGTCCTTCTGCTGTGCCTTTTGCAACCGCTCTTGTCTGTCCCACATTGGCCTTTTCAGCCATCAGCTCCCTTGTAAAAAGCGCTTATGAAGAGCATGGATGGAGCCCTCCCAGGATCTTCGTTCACGAAGCCTAGCCATGATCTTACAAAGAACTCTCTTATCTGGAACAAAGAGCTCTCAGATTTTGGGACTTGCCATTTGAAAGCTGGAGACTTGTGTGGTTTGTGAGGCTGGACAGAAAGAACTAGGCAAAAGGAAGTCATCTTACATAAAGGCCATTTGCTTCCGCTAGAAAAAAGCCAAGCGAGGGAGGAAAAAAAACCCACAAGGTTTCCTCTAAGAATCTACCTTGCCATAGCAACCAAAGGCTTTTTAGGGCTATAAGATGACAAAGGCATTAATCCCTGATTCTTGAACATTTAGGGGTTAGATCCTATCACCCCTCCCATGCCTCTGCATGAAAGCAACTCTAGAATTCATGTTTCTATTTGATTCAAATGCTTAGCAGCAACTCACAAACACTCACAGCAGGCAGAACAATGCTGACACAAAAGCAATGGTTTGCAGGCTCCCAGATTTCCATGGCGAAACACAGTAGATGTGGAGTGGTCAGAACTACATCACTGCAACCTTGCCCATTCCAAGAACTACCAAGTCCGTTTTCCATGAAGCACTAGTTGGGGTACAGACATGCAGCTGAGATTTCAATGGTCAGGGATCCAAATGGAGACAAAGAATGCCCAGCTCTCTCTCAGCAATCTTTCTTTCCTCCCACCCCAAATGCATGACAGATCTGTTCATTGTTCCAGGTGCCATGCCAAGGAAGAAACTGATATATCTTTTTGACCTTCAGTGGCTTGAGACCATAATACTTATGCTCAATCTCCCCTTCACCGTATCACATGCCTCCCATCTGCTACCTAGAAAACACTACATCTTCAAACTGCATTTTCCTGTTTAGTTCAGGAACAGAGAAATATTGCAGAAGTTGTTCCTAGTTAGAAATAACTAGTGCAGTGTTACTGTCTCTATCAGGTTTGATTAAATGGGATTAGATTATTAAAAAGCTGACAAAGGAAACATGTTTTATGCTGCACTTTCCTTTGTACAGTGCAATCTGCTATCTGCTGTAACCACAAGCTGGTTTAGCCTCATTCTTAAATTGCTCTTTATTATTTTAATGGCTATGCTTGTGCATTTCCACAACTACAAGTTGTTGATCCAAAAATACAATAAGCTCTGTAACCTGAAGAATGACTATCCCAAAGCAGTACATACTGTAATCTGCTGGTGTCAGACCAGAAGTGGTTTGCCACAGTTGGATTCAAATGAGAACATTTTCCTCTCTGTCCAAAAGCCCACCCTGAAATAACAGAGAGTTAAGTGTTGAACTGTTATCATGTACTAATTGCTTACTAAATCTGTTAGACTAGTGGGGAAATGTCCAAAATTCAGATATACTCAGTAGTATCCAGATAGTATTCAGGAGTATGCCAAAATGTTCTTGTAAAAGCTATTGCAACTACCAAAGAGCAAACCTGGCATGCAACACTCCTTCAAATCCTAAAAGCTGGTACAGATCAGGATTAAAGATGATCTGAAAGCTCTCCTTTAACAAATATTCAGGAACAGACTCTGGAAACCAGAAACCATTCTCATTTCTGGATCAAATCCACTGCTGAGTTCTTCCAGACTATCTCAGATTGGTAGTGGTATATTGTGTGTATCTGTATTTTGATCCCAGAGGTAGTGTATTTTGGGGATATCTACACTGCTAGCTTCTTTCAAGGATTCTGTTGCCTTTGCCTTCTACACTGCACTTCTGCTCCATGACTTCTGGGATGGCTTTTAAAGCAGGACAGCTTTGCTTCTGCCCAATAGACAACTCTGTTGCAGTATGAATTAAGATCCAAACATACTTTCTCCCCCTCACCGGCTCCCTTCTCAACTGTTACTATTCCAAGCCTTGTGCCTGGCTCTAACTCTCTAGATGCAAATACACACCATCAGAGACAGGTTAGGAGACAGAAGGTAAGGTGGGCAACAAACTGGCCTTAGATTCCTCAGCTTTTTGGAAAGAAATATTAAAGGTTACTTGAAGTAGCTTTAAAACTGTGAAAATCCCTCAGGCTACACAGGAGGTCTGAGAGAGATGTCTTCAAAAGCCCACTGGACAACCTGCTCTAGCACAGAGAACTAAATCAGTCCCTTTTAAATGAAAACCAGCAAACAATCTTCTTGTCTGAATGCAGCAGCTGGAAGTATGATCAAATCCTTCTGTTATGCAGATTTATGCAAAGAATATGGGCACTATTTATAAATAGAAAAACCACTGAAATTCCCATTAGAGCCACATGTATGTTCACAAGAAGAACATCTGATTTATTTTTGTGTCCCTCTCACTCAGTACAGTCCAACAACTGCTTGCTTTCAATGAAACCAACTTGCATAAGTATTCAAAGCAACTGAGTTGGGGAGGTTTTCCAGAAAAGGAATTGAAATTATTAAGAGTAATATCAAATTAACAGACTGGAAGTTTTTCTTACTGAATCATATCTTCTCCACTTAGAAAAACTTGACAGAATCAGATGCTTCCATCTGCAAGCACTTCATTTCCCATTCCTCAGTTTGTTGCCACCCCTCTATAGAACCACCACCTGGTCCTGCCACTAGCCTACTTACCAGAATGGTAAACAGAGACAATAAAAAATGGAAACTTTTTGTCACCGCCTAGGCTTCTACTTTTACTTCTTCCATTCAAATAGAAGTGATTACTCTTCCCCTAGGAATATCCCCACATAGGTCTCTGTATATTAGATATTAGAATAGATAACTATCTTCAGGCACAGTCTGAAAATCACTTGGAGTCTTCTGTGGCCCCTGGTGTGATAACTGTGCCGATAGCAGAAGGAGCATTAAACTCATTGCCCACGGTAAAGTGTGGGGAGTGATACCCATGTTCCTATAATCCTTGTATGGGTAGGATGAGCTCATTAGCCTTCTGGCAGTCATCCTAGGAGAAGGACAACTCTGATTCCAAACCCGGGCAGATGGAGCTCGTTAAGCCCTGTAAGGCCTTCCATCTAAGAGAAGGACACTCTAATAAAACCTACATCCTAAGGACTTCGCTGCTAGCATCCAAGCTTGCTAGGCCCTGGCAGATGAACCTTAGGATTATAGGGTGGGTCCAGCTCTGTGCATGCTGTGTCTCACCTAAAAAAACCATCCATTGCGCAGGCTCGAGGGTGCTATCCGCTATCCTCTTTTTATCAGCGCGCTTGTAAAAAGCGGTGACGAAGAGCGTGGGTGGAGCCCTCCCTGGATCTTCGTTCGCGAAGCCTAGCCATACACATACATACATGCACAGATAACTATCTTTACTCCTGATAACATCCTCACTGCTTTGATAATTTTTCCTTATAAACATTTCCATTTATATGGCTAGAGCTTCTCTTAAAATCTGGTTTATGTTCTTAACAAGGTTTGTCTGAATGAGGTTTCTGTTGATTCCATATTCTTCCTGGGGCATTTTTGGTAAGCAGACCATTTTCCCTTCATTCCCAGCTTTCTCCTTACAGTAATACCAGTCTGGAGGTACCTATTATCTAGTTAGGCACATAGTGCCTTGAAAAACTTTTCCTTTGCATGAGATAAGAATTCCTGGTAGTTCCACAACATCCTAATTAAGCAAGTGTCAGTACTGTCTATATGTAAATTTCTCAGCTTTCCTGCTCAAATAACTTGACTAACTAATCCCCATCCTTTACACAAGAGAACTATTAGGCTTTCTCTCTCATAACTGAAGGTCTTACTCACAGATCTGCTTTTAGATGCCCCTCCCTTCGTTTATAGTAGATCCAGACACCATCTTCCAAGTTACAAGTATTTTCTGTGGCCAGCTCTTCTATATCATCTTTGTAGCATGTTTTATTACACACTCAAACCAAGCTAAATAACACCATCCCTTTCTGTTTCAGGGAATAATCCATGACGAAATATATTAACTACCAAAGTGGGAATGTCTAAGGCTCATCATTGGAAGTAGCATTTCTTTTCTAACTCTGATCAGGAAAGCTAAAAATCTCACAGAAATTCCCAGAAGTATTTCCTAACACCATCAGAAATGCAGAAACATGCAGACAGGTTTCAGTATTGTCCTATGATAACTTACTTTACTATTCTTAACAGCATTTCCTTCTGATCCAAACCTATTCTCCTTAAGCCATGCTACCTCTTGTCGGTTAGGTGTTTATGTCTTATCACATCCTGAGTGTGCTGCACTATCCCTCTGCCTTATCACCACCTAAGAGGACAGTGGTTTTGTGCAGGGAATACCTCTCAGTACCTACAGCCCAGTCATGAGTCTCATCCCATCACATTCCTCTTACCCCCACCCTGTCTACTTTCACTTCCTCTACCCTCTCAGCTTCCTCCCTCCCGTTACCAGGCTGCCAGATTCATACATAAATATTTGCTTGCTGCCTCCCCACACCCAGGCTCTGAGATGAGGTGCAGCTCCCTCAGCACCTATCCTGCTTCACTTCATCTCCATCAGTCCCCTTGCTCTCTTTCTGTCCACTGGTGATACTCCTCTGTGTTTTGTTGTAGCCTTATTTAGCTGATTTATGCCTTTGATAAGCAAACATTAAGCCTCAAAATCATAACAAGTTTCTTCTTACCTTTTTCTCTCATTCCTTAGTTTGGAATCATGTAACTGTACAGAAGACTGTTTGAAGTAGGTGGCCTCTCCTAGCACAGTTCATAATCAGCAATACAACAGTCAGCAAAGCAACACAGGTTGCTGACGGGGCTAAGGGAAACTACAAGGTTCAGAAAGAACAGCAGATTAGGCAGTTCCAATCTTTAGGCTGATTCTTGCACTCTATTTTTTTTTTTTTTAGAGATTTGTCCAGCCTTATTTTTTATGAGTACTTTAAAGCATTTTGCAGTCTCATACTTCCTCCAGAATTTTCAGTTTATTAATTCTTGTAGTGCTTCCTTAGCATCACAGTAAATTCCTCTCCTTCTTTGGCATCCACATGCTTCAGCTTTTGGTAGTCTGTTATCACAATTTCCTCTGAGTTATCATTTCACATTTCCTCCCAAGTCAATCTTTCCAGACCACAGCCATTTTGCTGCCATGCCTTGCTCTAGAATTTTTGCAGTTTAACTACAGATTTTTATGTGAGTCCTTGACTGAGCATATATTATCTAAAACTAACACAGAAATTTGTTCCACTCCTATATCTCTGATTTGCAACCTCACTACTGAATGATGTCATAGAATCATAATACTTTTCCTACTGACAACTAACTTAGCCACCACTTGATTTTTTTCCTCCCAGCTGAAGTTATATTTTCTCTCCTATTCCATAGTACACCTTTTGGGGATGAGGAAATCTCTTTTTCTCCATGTCTTCAGTTACAGTTTGTCTTCTCTTCCATAGTACCCCTTTTGGGGATGAGGAAATCTTTTTCTACCATGTCTCTGGCAGTCCCTCAGAAACTGATGCCTTGCTGCATGGTGCGGAACAAAAGCATTAACCACCAAAGAAAACAGAGAGACCACAGTACAATACCTTTTATAAATATAGAACTCCAAATACTGGGGTTGTTTGTTCTTGGGTTTGTTTGGTTGTTTTTTTCTTTTTCTTTCTGGAAAAAGGCAGCAGAAGTGATTCAGTATCTACGGAAGCTGAGAAAAAAAAATCACCCCATTGTGAGAAAATTGCCTTCAGCAGCGTTTGACAAAAAACATTGGGCTCACAAAAGTGTTTGGATTAACCTCCAGTTGAAGTCTTGGTTTACAGAGGAATCATTCCAAGCTTCACAGCCACAGAAAGCAGACAACAGATTGCACTTACTTATCCTTTTCAGGGACACTGGAAGAGGGAGTGGATTAGAAAAAGTCTCCTTGTCCTTTTCTTACACAACAGCATCTGCAGTTTCCTTCCCATGCACCCAGATCTGGACAGGTAGATCTTACCACACTCACTGTCAGCTCTGAAAACACAAATGTAGCCTTGTCAATTTTTTTCTTCCCAGCAAGTCCAGTTTTTCTTTCATGGACATGAAAACAGACCTGGCATCTGCCTGTCTGTGAATGTGATTGGAAGACAATAGAAATCCTTCAAAAGCTCCCCATGGAAACTTTACAAAGTGGAAAGTTGGAGGAGTTTCCCCAAAAGCAGCCTCCTGGCTTGCAAGTAATGTCAAAAACCCTCAGCAATCTACTCTATGGCTCAACATGAGTAATAAAAATGAGTTGTGGAGGGGAAGTGAAGAGTTGTGGAAGAGAGAAAAACTAAAAAAGGAGAAATGTATGAGAAGGGAAAGAAAAGAAAAACAAAGGGGAGAGACAGCAGAGTGAGTTCTAACATTGGAGGACACCTGTGTATAAATAACTGTGCACCACCTACCAGAACACCCAGCACTAGGAGCACTAGTGCCTATTTGACTTTTTCTGTTGTAAGAGTAAGCTCCCCCTGGAAATGACTTCAGACAATTCAAAGGAAACATTGCTTACAAAAATCCTAAGAAATCTGGAGAAGTTCCAGGGTTCTGGGGTGGGGGGGGTTTGCCATTTTGAAACAAAATCTACTGCAGGAGAGTGAAATCTGGCTCCTTTCCTTGTCTCTATGTTGCAGAGCCCTTCAAGAGTCATTTGAGCATCTAGCTCAGGTTTTTTGCTAAGTATTTTTAGGTCAGGTTTTTATCAAGAATAAAAAGCACAAAGAAAATGCTAAAATATTATAAAAAAAAATTGAAAACTTGATATACAAGGCTTAGCTAATAGCTCAAATATCCTCCCTGCATCTCTGTCTTTTTGGAAGGATGCCAGACAGGGCTCACTGGGTTTTTTTATATATCTATGCAGGGAAAGGGGAAGAAAGGATGAAGAGAATAGTTACCTAGAGAAAAATGCCTTCTAGTGGGGAAAGAAATGCCTGAAATAAATAAGCTTTAAGACTCTAAGATTGGAAATAAAACACACAGTCTTATCTTTTTAGATTGTTTCTTGGGTTCCAGGTCAGTCTTTTGTAGATAGAAAGATATTTCCATTTGCTGGTAGGTCAGTAGCTAGTATTGGCTGCTCCACCTCTTAAAGCCATGTAACATAGTCACACAAACCTCAGAGACATAAAGAAGCTGTCAGAGCCAAGGAGAGGACAAGAGTTGACCCATATACAAGTGGGACTGCAAAAAGCAGTGTGTTGGAGACCCAGCACAGAGAGAGGCAGACCTGGGCTAACCTTGTAAGGAAAAGAGTCAGAAAGAGAGAGGAAATTGCAGCATAGAAGAGAAGCAATAGCCAAGTTCAGCTACACGTGGCAGCCACATCCACACTAATGCTGCTTCTCTCAAGACATATCCCTTTCTCCTGCCAGAAGCACAGTCTCACTGGATGTACACTGAATGCAGTCCAGAAACATGCTAGAGCCTCACTGTCATCTACCACTCCCTCATTTTTCCTCTGGTGATGGTTGGGTTGGAAGCATCAGCCACCCCACCACAGATAAACATCACTGGTCAGAGCAGGCTTTTTAGTCTCTGCATGGCCTTTGACAGCATCTCCCACAACATCCTCCTGTTTACACTGCAGCCTTTCAGTACTTAAGGCAGATAAGAAAGATGGGGACAGACTTTTCAGCAGGGCCTGTTGTGATAGGGCAAAGGATGATGGCTTGAAACTAAAAGAGGAGAGATTTGTATCAAAAGGAAGAATTTTTTTTACACTGAGGCTGGTGAGACACCGGCTCAGGTTGCCCTAGAGCAATCTGCCCCAGTTGAAGATGTCCCTGCTCACTGCAGGAGGTTTGGACTACATGAGCCTTCAAAACACTTCCAACACAAAACACTTTACAGTTCTATGATAACAACTCAACAAGGCAGCAGTTCTGGAGGTTTTTTTTCATTTTGCTTTTTGAACACTTTTTTTTTCATTGCAATGCTAAGGTTGCAAGATCAGGCAATATCAGCACTCAGTTCAGTGTATAATCATTATCCAGCCTTGCTGTATGCATAAGGAAGCCACCTGCACAATTTCACAACCACATATTCTCCTCCTCTGCAATACCTCATTCAGCATGCATGCTGAAAAACACTCTGGGAAGGCAGGAGAGCTCCAGAGTAAAAGTGATTATTGTTGGTAGCACCCAGAACCCCAAGAGAGACTTGGAAGCATAGAGCAGTCAGATTAAAGGATTGCAGGAGAAAAAGGCTTGGTCAGGGTTGAGGTTAAAGGCCAAACTGAATTCCTCTCTGCATTTTCTACCTAAAATAATACTTTCATTTTTTAAAACATGTTAACTTCTGGGTGTCTGAACTGAAGCTCTAGAAAGAGAAAAACTGAAAGCTACACTTGGAAGGTATGGAAGTTCACTCCTTCACTCCTAATTCTTCTAAATCATCATTTCCTGCCTGTCTCAGTTTTGTCAGAACTGTACCTGGTGTTAACACACAGAGCTGTCCTGTCTCAAATCAAGCTATTTGTTTCTTTTAATGGTAAAACCTCCTGGAAGGGATTAGATTTGCTTGTCCTGGAGGCTTTGTAAAGCTAAACTTGCTGCTTTTGAAGCATTCAGGCATTACAGGAAGGCAGGAGTCATCTCAAAGCACATGGCTGCTTGTTCATCAGACAACAGACCCTAGCTGCCAAACACAGAATAATGAGGCATAAAAAAACCCCAAAACACTGCAAAGATGCTAGTTAAGTGAGGGCTGTGTGTCTGCAGCCCTGGGAGGGTAAGGAGAGGAGGAAGCATGTGCTCAGGCACTGAAGAAAGGTATGTAAACTGATGGAGGGAGAAGCCAAAACTACAGAGGCACAGACAAAACTGCTTTTGCCATTTCCTACTTTCTGAGTGTTTGACTTTAGGACTGTCACAGTCTTCTCTTCAAAGTGTAGGGCTGTAATTATCAGTTTAGTTCCTTTCCCAGTTCATTTCAAATAGTTTAATCTAGTTTTTACTTAAGGCCCTTAGTGGGGCACCTAGGGATGTTGATCACCAGGTTAAAGACAGCAGCTCTGGGGGATGCCAGCAAATATGCAACAGGGAGATAAAGAGAGAGAGAGCACTGACAAACTGTTCAGATGAGCATATTCACAGGTGCCCTAAGGTAAGGAGAGAGAGAGAGAGGGAGGGAAAAAAACAGATTACCCCCCAAAAAACCCTATTTTCCCTAGAATTTCCTGATCATTCACAGGCTCACATTTGAGCAAAACAACCTATACAGGCCAAACTGTCTTCATCCTCTAGAAGCTCAGTGGTGGCAAGATAAAACTGAACAGACACCACTTTCACCCTTTGGAGTATCTCTCACTAACAAATCTCCTAGCTTCCCCCTCTTGAGTACAGAATGACCTCTTGTTGAAGGTCTAAAACCACTCTGCCTGCACTCAAACTTCTCCAACTCTGCAGTGATTTTCTCCTCCAAAGACCAATTTCACCTCTGGGCAGAGCAGCAGAGATGCTTTCAAATTGAAATGCATCTTTATAATCTCAGCTACAATTTCTAGGCTCTTTATAAGCTAAATCCAGCAAAAATACTTCTCCTGTACTGCTCAGTACAAGGAAATCCTTGCCAAAGGAAAAAAAAAACCACACAAACCCAAACCCCTGTGCTTTAAAACTCCTGGAGCTCACTACAGGAGATTTTCCACTCCTGTCCCACAGAGAACATTTCCCAGTTCCAGCCTTCTATATCATCTGGGGAATGCCCTGGTACAATTAGAGGGAAACTTAATCTCAGAGAGTCAGAGGGAGACAGAAAGAGCAGATCACATGTGCTCAGAGAGAATGAAACTACGCAAGACTCTGTAGACTGCTAACAGTCTCATCTAAGTACAGATCCAACCAATAGTTACTACACCAGATTGTAAGCAGCATTCTCCTATGCTAAGAATGGGAAATGACACCAAACAGGGAAAATCTTAGCTTCTCTATGTGTTTGAAATGTGTTTCTCCTCAACTAACATCCACTGAAGGCAAAGCAATCATGTCACATATTGAGAACAACCCACAAAAAAAGGAAGTTTTAAAGGAATGAAGGAATTAGGCTAGAGGAACATCCAGTGTAATATCTTGCCCTTGAATAAGCAAAACGGGACACTAAGAGGGAAGAAAGAAAAACCTGGCAATATGTATTCTTTCAAATACCAAGAGTCAAACTATTTATCTGTTCAACTTATAGAATTCAGGACAACTCATCCAATGCCATTTCTAAAGTACTTTTCAAGTGAGTGTGATATTTTTTGTCTTAATTAAAAAGGCCTTCCTACTCCCAACCTCCCAATTCAGTATTATTCAACAGAAACTTAATT
Source organism: Bucco capensis (assembly GCA_013396975.1). Lineage (NCBI taxonomy): Eukaryota > Metazoa > Chordata > Aves > Piciformes > Bucconidae > Bucco > Bucco capensis. Next base: position 15,095 of record VWZO01013920.1, on the reverse strand, counting down.
AACTTACTAGACCCTAATAATGATATTCACTTTTCTGTTAGGTTTACTTTCAATTCTAGCAACATTTCATTTTTTTGTTTCCTGATCACTATGTTCCAAGTACTGCCAAGTTTGCATCTATAAGAGACAGGAACTTTATTGTAGTAGCTTTCACATCTAATGGTTAATAATTCACATGATGTTGCTGTTATCTTTTGCCTAGAGTAAAATAAATGATCTTATGACACTGCTTGGCTTTTCTATCAGCTATATTGTACAATTTGCATCTCGACTTTAAAGCTACCAAGTGAAATTGATGTGTTTTGTATATTACTTTCCCCATCCACCAGTTTCACACAGCACTATTTAGTCAGTGCTAATTATATGGGTATTTAACATAGGCAGCAATTGCTATTTATTTAGCAGTCCATCAGCATCAGGCTGCATTGAAGGATAAATTTGTCTGCCACTGTAATATAGCCACTGCTTGAAAGCACATTGTTTTGACAACTGCTTATTTCAAATGAGAATTTAAGGAAGAGGAACACAGTGGCTTGGAATCTGCCCAGAATTCTGGGCCCTGGTCTCAAATGGAGAGTTCACAGGCACAGTCACAGTCATCAGCAATCTGTATTCAGCTGATTTAATCCTAAAGCCAAATGCACAACCAGATGGGGAAAAAAAAAAAAAAAAAAGATGGAGAGTCCTTCTCAGAGTCCTGGGCAGGATGCAAAGCATGAAATTAGATTCCATCTTAGTCATCTGCACCCCAAAACTTTACTTCCCATTAGTTAACAGCTCCTTACTCACAGGTGGCGATTACTACATTTCCATGGCATAAACCTCCTCTCCCCAGTCACACCCTGAGCAGTTTCTCACCCAGGAAAGAAGCCACAAGCAGGCTGCTTTTCTGGTTCCAACAGTCCCTTATTTTGTAATGTGTTACTATAATTATTGCCTGTTTCTGGCTGTTCCTGTTATCATTTTCCAGCTAAAAAAATGTTCCAAAACAAGTTTATGATGCATTGAGGAGAAAAAAAATGGTAAGTATGTAGGAAACAAGTAACTATTTTCCTCAAGTGCTGAAGATCCTAACTAGTCTTTTTCTACTGCAGAATACAATAAAGCTTGCTTGAAGAAATGCAAAGCCAGCCCCCAGCTACGTGCACAGACATTTTGATACTTGTAGTCCCTATGCTATTTTTTTGCCAGGCTTACATCAGGAGAATTAAAGCATGTGGTACCCACCTTAAAGCAAAACCCAGGGTGATGTAACTCTTGTTTGCTCTTTCAATTGTTCTATGTCCAAACACCAGTTAAAAAGTCATCAATCAGTGCCTAGAAAAATAGGATCTTAGATGACTATTTGCATGCAAACATCTCTGGAGAGAACAGGCAGACTACAAGTTAAAACCATGTGAGTAAAGGCAGAAAACAAACTGCAGATGTGTCTTTCATACACAATTGGAGTGCAGAGGAGACAAGAGGGTTTGGTCCAGTAAGTTTGTATTTCAGACGGTGCTGGTTGCCCTAGCAGTGTCCATGTGTTAGCTAGGACCTCTGTGTTGGTATTTTTCACCCTGACATACCTGCAGTATTAAATGTACATCATATACCTGTGCAAGTTCTGTTCTGGTTTTCCCAAGTGTTTCGTTCCTCTCATTTTTGCCTAAAATCAGAGAATGGAGTCAATGAAAATATGAACGTGTCCTAGAGTAGAGTAAGAGCTTTAAAGACTGGAAGTCTGTGTCTCCTGAATCATCTTATTACAAAATTTACAAGCACTTTATGATTAACCCAAAGCCCAGAACTCTCCTGTTGGTTGCAGCAAGCAGCCACCCTTTGCAAGCAGGAAAGTAAAACTAAAGGCAAGCCAGCAAGCTGAGGCTTGTTTTATTTCATGAGTTGGTCATGGTGATCCCTTAAGAGTAGAATTAATAACTGAGAAGTTACTAATTTGCTGCCTCTGCCTGCTGTGACATTGAGCACAGCTCCTGCTCTGTAACCTCCACTCCCGGTGGAATGTTCAAAGGACAGGCAGCAGTGCTCTGCTGGCCCTTCAGCTTGGTTTCCAGAGATGGGGGTGGCATTTTTAAGCCATTTAAATAAAGGAATTGAGTATGAGTTAATGAGCATCACACCTGAGAAATCCCTGCTGTTTGCTTTCCACCCAATAACTCTCACTAGAATCAACATAGTCAAGAGCCATTTCACATCTCACTTGAAACTGAGAGCTAGAACAAGTGCTGTCTCTGTTTGTTCCTCTTGAGCAAACCATGACCATACTAAACAGACAGAATTACTTCTTTCCCCTACTTCTGTTTTCTATCAAATGGTCACTGCAGACTTGATGATTTGTAAACAAGAAATTGTCTCTTCTGTGAAGTGGCACCCCCATCAGTATGCTCTCTCACACAGAAATCCCTTTCTTTTATAAACTTTTCCAACCAATACATAAACAGGAGAAGATATAATCCTCATTTCTTCTGACCACTTTAGGTGAAAATCTCCAAATAAAATGTTTCCAGAAATTCAGTGAAAATACCTTGGACCACATATAAATAGACATGGCAATAGACAACCTCATACTTTCATTATATCAACACCTAAAGTCCTCTAAAATACTACTACTTATGATTTATTCATGGTGATGCAAAGTTGCTTTCTCACAAAGTGCAGTTTGTGTAACACACAGAAGTATTTGGGCTTTGTTTATGGTATTATACTGTAGCAATTTAAGGATTATTTTAGCAAGCACAAACAACAGGGGAAAAGTCCTCTGAGAAAAAGGAGTTCTCTCTTCTTTGGTGTGCACTTTACAACTTACTACCAGAAAAAATATTTACTGTTATGCTGAATTGCTCTTTCTCATAGCTAGGATGTGTATGAATAATACTGGCATGCCATACAAGCCATGGACTCACTCAGGGTATTTCCTGCCTGTAGACACACAGACAGACCCCACCAAGAGTCATTCAGTCTCACATTCTCCAAGCTTATTCAAAAGACAGCCAGGCCCATTTGGAACAGAAAAGACAGTTAACTGACTCAGTGAAAATTATCAGATTTCCAAAAATGGTCCCCATGATGCAATAGAAATGTCTGTTAAAAGAGCAAATGAGTCATGTTGCTACAGCAGGAGAAGGTTTACATGCCTTGTAGCTATGCAGCATCTCCATGGAAAGCCCTGTGACAAAGGGATGATCATGCTGCTGTTCTCTCAGTCCAGCTCTACACAGTTCAAGACTTCCCTTAGTTCCACTAGCTGGGAACTACCATGCACAGAACATGATCTATTCCTTCCCTGGTAGATATTGCATCACTGCTCATGATTATTCCATCCAGAAAGACAGATAGTGAGGCCACAGTGTACTGCAATGCCCTTGGCACTTTCAGATGTTAACTTCTCTAATGCTACACCTAAAAATGGAACACCTGCAGACAGTGGCATCAGTCATAGAGAAGACCACACTTTCACCACCTACCACCTGAAAGGCTGAAAGGCAGAAAAGATTTTTACACCTTTGATTTGCAGGAACCATCACTTCCCTCTGCAAAACAGGCTGCAGGCAGGAGGGTTAGGTCTACTTTCACTGATTAACATTTGGCCCTTTTTTTCACTGAGCCCTGACTCACTGTGAGACAGCAAAACAAAGAAATGGATGTCTACAAAGAACCAGAGCAAAACAGACTCAGCTATACCTCAAGAACAAATCAGAAAGGATTCAGCCTCAGCTCAAGATCAATATTGTGACTGTCAACAATATAATCTCAACATTTTGATTACATGTAGACTTATGATTTGTGTCATAGAATGGTTTAAGTTGGAACATAAAGGGCAATGCCTCCCCCTCTCCTTCCCTTCCTGTCTCTTCTAAGCAGCCTTTAGTCATCAATAGCCACAAAGTGTCAGTAAAATCATTCTGATTTTTGCTACTGAATATGCTCAGAAAGCCCAAATGCAGAATTCCTGAGATGCTAAAAATGTGATCAGATTTCTTATCATTGATGGGACATATTGATTACTGTTCACCTAACCCTGAACAAGAGGATAAGCTTTATTTATGGGAAGGAATAATTAATAAAGCACAGACTTGTTCCTGAGAGCCATGACTCCAGGATCCCTTCTTAGAGGAAAGTACTGACCCAGGGTCTTCTGCTTTCTGAATGCATGCTAGAAGTCCCACCACCACTGAGCCAGCATCCTGACAAAGGGCAAACTGGCCTCTGAACTCTAGAAGGGGATTTCTTACTGGGAATTTCAGGTTTTCTTATACCTCAAGCCATGACTAAAGCACAATTCCAAGCCCAGATTTATGAATTACTTCTTCTATCAGTCTGCTTTCAACAGCCAGGCTGGCTTCTAGCCCAGTTCTCCAAGCAATGCAAGATGCTTAACATCCATAGGTTCCTTTTTTCATCTGAGACTTCTGTCATGAGCTTCCAAGATTTTCAGTCATTTTGACAGCCTGAAAGACTCAGAAAACACAGTGTATGAATTAGGAACAGAAATGCTGGTACTGGGACAGCTGTCTGCAAAAGACGTGGGGAAAATCTCTCACATAAACATGCACCAAAGTCTCTCAGTCTCTCTCTTCCTTCTGAAAGAAAGAGTGAAGTGATTTGTCCTCTTTGGAATCAGGTATTTGTAGAGTGTTGCAAGTCAAGAGGTGTCTCATTTGCCTCTTCCTAGTGTCCAAAAGAAAATTACTTTTCAGTTCACAGTTCACCAGGAAAGACCATTACAATGACAGTAACAACCTGATGAAAACCTGGATTTTTCCATCACGTGTAGCTAACATTTACTCCTCAAGATTTCATTGGAATGAGAAGTCTCTTTGCACCTCTGACCACAAAGTCTGGGAAGTCTCACCTCCTGTTCTCATGAGGGCTAAGTTCCTCCTCTTTATGGCTTTGAGAAGGGGAAAAGTCAGAGAGATGTCAGCTCCCTCTTGGGTTCATATCCACATTTACCAGCAGCTTCAAGGTAAGAAATCAAGATAACATCACTAGATCTGATCTTCTGATTATGACCTGATAGATCTATTATGGCAGCAGAAAGCACAATATACATGCAGACTGCCCATATGCCTGCCCATGGCTAAATAGCTGCTGAACTGAGGCAGCAGAAATCATCCTGGAAATGCAAGAGTCTGTTGAAATGCAGCTAGCTAGGCCAGCATGACATTAAGCCAGTGGAAGTATTAACTCATCTTTTTTTGTGTGCCCATGTTAATAGGGAGCTGCAGTCAGCATTTCAAGCAGTTCCTTTCAAAGGAGACGTGCCATGCATAAAGAGGAACTATTAATGTTCTACTTTCTTTGCTTAGAGCAAAACTGATTGGTTTCACCCAGCTTCCCTTCCTAGCTAACCTTCAGGCCATGTCAGGGTCAGTCCTTGGCTTTCAAAAAACAAGTTTTTTACATTTCTTCTTTAGAAATATGTCCAGATAATCAAAACAAACACAAAAGAAGGTCTAAGAATACCTTTATCAAAGGGATCTCACACTAACTGACCTGTAGTTTGGTGTTTTCAATGGATCACCTATTCTGTCTACAGAACAACTTGTAGGCTAGATGACTATGATGGAACACTACAATCTACTGAACTGTTAACAAACAAACCCAATTTTAGATGCCAACCCAAATAATTTCTGGGCAAAAAAGGACAAGGTGGTGTTCAAAAGAGTTTTCACTATTGAAACTAGTGGTTGTAGTAATTCTGTCTTATACACTGCCAGAAACTTAGATAGATCAATCATGGAATGAGATGTCACATCTAGATGGGTTTACTCTGGAAAAGGTGTACTTTAAAGATACTATGGCATAGGCTGGAGTGTGAGCTAAGAACATGTGCAAGGAAAAAGGAAACTCCTGTAGTAGATGGAACCATCAAACCATTTGAGATTGAAAGTTCAGTTGCTGAACACAGGGTTTGATTCTTTTATTTAGGGAAATCTGTCATTATTCACCTCTGAAGAAAATCACACAAGAAACTCCCTGAAGTGGAAAGAAAGCCACACACCTCCCCAGACCTAATCAGGGGAGTTAGCTATGCAAACAAGTTTCATTAGCTATCAGACTGCTTTGGATAATTAAGTCTCATGGGCCAGGGTGTAATCACTGGAAAATTCCCACCCTCTCCCCATCTCTGTGCATAACTTTGAATGTGTCTTATTCCTGTTTGACTTTAGCTCATCTTTCAGAATACTGCTGAAAACAGGATGCAGAGATGAACTGGCATCTCCCAGGTTAAAGTATTAGGCTCTAAAGAACAGACTGGAGCTGCTGCTCCTGCGAACTTAACACTCTGTGCCTGAATATTTCTGCACCCTGAAGAGGTTCTGCAAAGATAATTTGATTTCACTTTATGCTCAGAGGAAACTGGGAAGAATAGCAGTGCAATAGCATGGAGGTGACTCCTGGTTTGTGGGCAGAGCTGCCAGCAGACAGGTGACTGCATCAGGCTTTTACCTGAAGGATGCTAACCATTCCCTGCAGATCAGGAGTAGGAAAACAGTGCTTGGAATGGGAACAGCTTTGCAGTTTTGAAGCCAGACCCAGCTGTCAGAAAAGAAGGTAGTGAAGAAAGCATAACCACAGACTTGCATGATGGACTAGATAGGGAAACACCTGAAGGTGCTGTAAGGTTACTGTAGCTAACTTCAAGGGGATTTTCCCTTTATCACATTAATATTTGGAAATCCATCATTAAAATGAAACCTTGAAACATTTGGCTTTATAAGAATATTCCTGAACAGACATCAGTGAAGGAGAAACCCTGCTGTGTCTTGTAGTGTTGGATAATAATGCATTTAAAAACAAATAAACCAAACAAACCTATCCTACTCCAGACTAAATCCACTCTGACAAGTAAATATGGCCAAAAAAAAAAAAAAAAAAAAAAAATCGACAAGGACTAACTAAAGTAGATGCACTACTAGAAATATTTCTCCCACTAAGTCTTTACAAAGGGAGAACAATTCTCACCTGTTACTTAAAAAAAAAAAAAAAAAAAAAGAAATAATTTCTCAGTATTAATAACTTTGCAAAAGTGTTTTGGTTGAAACAAAACAAAAACAAAGACAGGAGGCTAGAAACTGTACAGTTTGATAGCTGAGAGACTCAGAGCCAAAGATGTGCTCCCTTCTTTTTGATCTGATTTGATGACCAATTTAATTGACTTTCTAAGAAAGATTACATGACAGAAATAGGCATCCCTGACATGAGGGGCTTGTTTCTGTCCCTGCAGTCTGAGAAGCTTCAGGAGCAATATCTTACTTCATATTCGTAATTCTGGAGCTATTTCTCCAGGTAAGGACTTTGCTCCAAGTAATAGGATTATTTTCTGCATCTTCTGTCTATACTGACTTCTTGGTCAACCTGGGGCCATTCCAAGGAAGCATACACCCTCAGAAATCTCATTTAAACACTCTTAAACAGGGTGGTTTTCTTTAAGCGTTCTCTTCTGGAGAGATTGATAAGGATAAAGTTTTCTGATAGTGCCCACTAAGTCTTCAGCAATACTGCATTTATGATTTACCATGGCTCCTTTGGAGATTCTCTGTCATCACATAAGCAGAAAATCCAGCCAGCAAAATGCTTGGAGATGCCACAGCAGAGGAAAAAGAGAAAAACTGCCTCAAGGTAAGAGAGTAAAAGAAAACAAAAACTGCTGTAATAGCAGTAAAGAGACAGAAGAGAAGAGCAGGCAGTGTGGAAAATAAAACCAAAGCACTGGGTAGCCAAGGCTTGCTGGAACTGGAAAGGCCAGCACCAGGTATGGCAGGGAGATTCTGCAAAGCAATCAGCAAACAGACACCTGATGTTCCATGCAAATAACAATGAACCACCAAAGCACCAGGCTCTGGTTGCTTTCAGCAGGAATATGCCCCTAGTTCTGGCTTTCTAACCCCCAAACTCCATCAGCCCTAAGCAGAAGACTGAGTTGGTAGCCTTTCTTTTTTGATTGCAGTCAACAGACACAGTACTGTGGTTGATCACCACAGGTTTCCTTAGCAGGCAGAGCAAAGCAAGCTCCTGCGCTGTCTGGAGTCTGCAAAACCTATGGAGCAGAGCCTGCTCTTTGTGGGTCTCAGGACATCAGCATTCCTGGAAATCAGAAACTGCTCTCGTGGCACCCAATACCTTGGCATACTGGAATAGCTCTGCTGCTAAGAGTAGGGACTGCACTTTCCTTTCTTTAAACAAACTGTAATTAACAATTGAGAAGGATGCAGTAGCACGGTAGTGATTAGAAGAGATGAGGCACAATGAAGCTTCTCTCGAGAAGCAACAGCAGTGTTCACTCTCCCTCTAAATACTGCTTTGTTTTTCCTTTAGCTCACTCACTGCCATAGAAATGAGCATGCTGCTTCAAAGGTAACAGTGATTTCTGTGACTAGACAGTGGATCTAAATGCCAGGAATAGCATTCCTGACTTTCTTAAACCTTTAAGGTTTATTCTGTGACATACTGGAGAAAAAAAAAACAGCCTGGGAAAAATTCAGGTCACAGTAAAAAGCAAGTTTCTTGCAAATCTAGGGGATATTTGCATTAAAAGCTTTGATTCCTCTTTCCTTCTCCCCATATTGGAACTTGGAAACTTATGAGTGATATGTCTCACGTCTATACCCATACTGAGTTGCAAATGGCTCTCATTTTTCCAACCATCCTTTTCTGCATCATTCCAGCTGTTAGAAGGTAGCACAGAAGTTCATCTGTGGATTTTTTTAGTCTGTCTTTGGTATCAGGAATTCTCTTCCTCCTACATCATTGTGCCTTCTGTCCCTAGTGCAGGCAAATGTAGACAGTTTTCCACACCCTTGATGCACTCCAGAAAATAGAGCTTACTTCACAGTGATTTGAACTGAGCTTGCTTGATGAGGTAGGTGCTACAGAATATTTTAACATCAGAATGCAAGGGTATGCCTGCTTCAAATTCTGGCAGAGTCAAGATAAATAACACACTGTGGAAATGCAGCCTGGAAAGTTACAACTGCTTCCGAAGCTTCAAAAAGAATGAGTGATATCCCACTGGAATTTAATCAGGCTACCTTTAGGGATGACATACAACAACATAGATTGTCTCTCCTCCTCCAGTACCCACCCTACTGCTAATAATCCTGAAAAGATGGTTTTCTGTGTAAAATCCAGTAGTGCTTTATACATTTATAGGAGAATTTTATGTTATAAAATCAAGACCACTGGAGTAAGGACCTATTCTCTAACCAGAAAGTCAGGTTAGATGTGTTGGTAGCATTTAGCACTGGCATCAACATGGGTAGATACTGTGAGCAGAAAGTCATTTAGGTTCAGTAGCTGTTCAAAATAGAAAGGGAATGATGAAAACAAACCATGGGTTTGTTGTCTATAGCTTACTAAAAAACACTGCAAGAGATGCTCACTTGGGATCATTCACAGAATCACAGAACATTCATGGCTGGAAATGACCTCTCAGATCACTGAGTCCAACAAAAAAAAAACAAACCACAACAACAAAAAAACAACAAACCCACACAACAACAACAAAAAAAAACCACAAAAAAAAAAAACAAACTACACAACCCCTGTCCTCCCTAGAGGATGCCCTGGAGCACCACATCTACAGGTTTCTTAAACACCTCCAGGGATGGAGACTCAACCACCTCCCTGGGAAGGCTGTTCCAGTGCCTCACCACTCTCTCTCTAAAGAATTTCTTCCTAATATCCAATCTAACCCCACCCTGTCTCAACTTCAAACTATTCCCCCTGGTTCTGTCATTAGTTACTATGGAGAAGAGGCCAACACCCACCTCTCTACAACCTCCTTTCAGGTAGTTGTAGAGGACAATGAGGTCAGCCTCTCCTCATATGCCTTGTCCTCTAAACCCCTCATAAGCTTCGTAGCTCTCATCTGGACATGCTCCAGCATCTCAATGTCCTTCCTAGAATGAGGGGCCCAGAGCTGAACACAGTACTCCAGCTGAGGCCTCACAAGTGCCAAGTACAAGGGCATGATAACCTCCCTTCTCCTGCTCACCACACTATTCCTGATCCAAGCCAGGATCCTGTTGGCCTTCTTGGCCACCTGGGCACACTGCTGGCTCATATTCAGCCAGCTGTCCACCATCACGCACAACTGTGTATCATAGAAATCAGCATAAATGCTTCTGCAGGTTTGTCCCACACTGCAGACATCTCAGAGTGCCAAGGAAGGCAAAAACTATGCTCCTTCAGACTAAAGGAAACTGAAGGAGCTCCTTGTATCCTTGCTCACCACATCTCACACACATAAAGCCTTAACAGACTCTAATTGTATTCTAAAACATTTCATCCAAATGTTACAGGCAAAGAAAAGTGTTTGCATCTCTTGAATATGTCTGAGGCGTAAAAGGTATGTCCTGAATCTTCTGGGATTTTAATTAAAAGGCTTTGGAAATATTTTCCTGTTCATTTCCCTGCAGAAACAGACCCATAACATCTAGAATGAAGACCATATGTTCACAGCAGTGTTCAGAGGCAAAGGCATCACAGAAAGTTCTCCACTCATTCCTGGAGGAAGTCACCTTTTACCCAATACAATCCTTACACCTAATGCATTACACAAAATACCAAAAGAGCTGAAGCAGATCAGCAACCATACCAGAAAAGCTGCACAACAAAACCCCATTCAGTCTGGATTGCACATGTGCACTTAAAAACTTGCCATTTTCCTCTGAGCCACTGAAAGTAACCTCTCATAATGCTCTAAAAGGTGAGAGCAGAGGGGTAGGACACACACAGTGACACCAATTTATGGTGCAGAATCAGAGCCATTTTCTTCAGAACTGAAATCCTGGTTTTATTTTTAGAAGCCAGTTGCACTCAGGGAGGCATTGTTTTTCACCAGCACAAACTGAAACAGACTCTGGCTGGTATCCCAGGCACAAATTGTCCTTGCTGGATGCTTGGACTAGGCCAGACAAACCACTGAATAACTCCATCCCTCTCTTGCTGGTCACATATGCACTCAGTAGAACCCATCTAAGAGATCTCAGTTTTGTTACATGATATACTCACTGTGGCTGGAGCAAAGGCAGCTGCACAACATTAGCTTCTACTGTGGGTAAAACCCCATGGTGCAGAAGAGGCACGAAAGGTAACTGCTCTTTTCTGGAGTTCAGGGTGTTCACTGAAACAGAGAGAGAAGTTTGGCTGTGGGTTACTGGACAACTCACTTCCTCCTCCCTTCTCCAGACTTGCTCTATGTCCTACAGTGGCAGCCAGTGAGTCAACCTGCATCTCCATTTCCAATACCCACCTCTAGTCTCTGGCTCTTGGAAGCTACAGAACCCTCCTCAGCATGGTCTCCTTCTGTAACCTTCTAACCTCACCTGCCAGCATGCACTCCCCCTTTGGACAACTTCTCTTCCTTGGAATACAACAGGAATTTCATGATCACCTGTTCTGAAAATCAGACCTGATTACAGACTTAACTAGATGACTACTTGTGTGAATGACAATCATGTGAATCTGTTGTTAATTCTTATTACAAATTATCTGTTGGAACAGAGCTGGGAAAAATCCAATGTATGGCCTTTTATAGCAATTCCTAGGCCTTGGTGTTTGAGATCAAAGGCATTGGTTTGATGATGTCATGCTCTTGGTGTAAGACAACAAACTTAGCCTGTTGTAATCATCATCAACATGCACTGGCATCTCTTGCTTATTTCCCCGGAATGTGCCAGCCTATTATTCACTAAAGAAATGTTATATTGCATTACCTGCAAAGTATTTAGAATATGCCTACTTAATTGTTCTTAGGTTTTGGAAAGTCATGTATGCTGGGAAAAGTCCATATCCTTATAGTAGGATCTTCTGCTTGGTTTATGTCTAGGCTGAGGGCTTTTTCATTTAAAAAAGAATGATCAAAGAATGCATACAGAGGAAGTAACTCTAATATTAATTCTCTATATCACGCAGTTATCCTAAGGAGCACCATTTAATTGGAGCACTCTTTAATTTTTATTTCCACTCTCAATCCCCAATAAAGGAAGGCAGTTGTCTTCTTGGCTGGATGTGCTCAATATGAAATCAAAGCACACTTGCCATTTATTGCTTGCACATATCTGAATCCAGCTTTAGCAGTGGTTACATGTTTTTCAGTTCCTAATTTCAAGAAGTTTCTGTGTATTCTTTCACATGCCTCAGTAAAGCCCTTGGTAAGCAGGGAGTCCCTGGACATCTGCAGTGAGGCTGTGTGTGCACTTTGGAGTTTCCTGGGCACCTACGCTTAAAACTCAAGAGTCATCTGTAAACATTTCTCTTTGTGCCAGGAGTTTCTGATTCATGATGCAAATCTCCACATTCTAGATAACAGCAGTTGATGCTGAATATTGGACCAGATTGAACTGAAAGTGAAGATTAAAGGGTATCTTTCCTGCTGTTTCTATTTCAGTTAGCTTCAGGTCACTGCTATAAATGATCTGAAACCTATCAGAAAGATAATCAAATCAAGCTATTCTCCAGCAAGACCTTTGTTTCTCAGTTTGAAAGGAGTCTGCAAGCTGATTCCTTACCTGCTTATGAGGCAGCTCTCTGTCAGGAGTGCAGAAGTTGTGTGTGTATCTTTATCTTCACGACATGCACAGCTAACTGATGTTGTCAGAAACACATCCCCAAGTCTCAAGGGAAAATGGATTCTTTTTATGTCATACATTGCAGTAGAAGTACAAAAGCTCCTGACAAAAAGCCCAAACATTCCATTAAAAAAAAACAAACCTGAATCATTCAAGTTCATTCTTTAGGGAAACAAGAAAGAGCAAGTCAAAACCTAGCAGTGGTTTCTCTCTCTGCTTACTCAGTGATGTGTTCACACACAAGCCTCAGTGTTATTTTAGACACCTTTGGATATCCCCCTGGTCTCCAGCTGCCACTCTTGAAGAGCAGTTATTGTCCCCTGCAAAAGTTTCTCCTTAACAGGCTTTCAGTGACTGGCACAGAAGAAACCATTCAAAGAGTCTTCTGGATAGGCAAATGGATACAAGATATAACACTCACATATATATATATATAAATAAACACCTGTTTTCACTTCAGATCTCTGCTTTTCTCCTTTGGCAGCATCTGTGAAGAATCAGCTGGTAAGCATTAAGGAGAAGCCGCACTTGCAGGGATTATTCAAAGCCAGGGGGAAGGTGAGGTGATGGCTGAGACAGGATGGAACCCAAGCCTTCAGAACAGGAGGCAGCAGGGCTGTGGGGCTTTTGTCTGAGACATATGATTCACAAACTAGCTAAGATTTCAAGTCTTACTTCTAACAAACAAAACCAAAATGCCTCTAGAACACCTCTACCACAGTCAGCACCACCTCCACACCAGGAATACCCAGTCTTCACATTCATGGTGGCAGAGAAACTTATCTTCAAAGTACAGGGACACTGCTGAAATCATCAGAAGGAAAACATAAATCTCATCCCATTGGCTTTGGCTCCTCAATCCAGCCTGGCCAGATCCCTCTGCAGAGCCTCCTACCCTCCAGCAGATGAACACTTCCATCCAACTTGCTGTCATCTGCAAACTGACTGAGGGTGCACTCAATCCCCTCATCCAGATTATTGATGAAGATATGAAGCAGGACTGGCTTTGTGACCAGTCACACCACTTGTGACCAGTCACCAACTGGTCACAATTCCATTCCCCACCACTCTCTGGGCCTGGCCCTCAGCCAGTTTCTTACCCAGTGAAGAGTACATCTCTTTAAGCCATGAGCAGCAGCTTCTCCAGGAGAATGGTGACGAAAGTGATGTCAAAGGCTGAAGGAATTCCGGAGGTGACTTGGAATCACAGAGATGACCCAGTATAGGTTAGCAGGGTGATTCAGTTTATTACAAAAGAGCTGTAGCTTTTAAATCTTTTTACACGTAGCATGTGCCTTAGCATAGTTCCCTATTGGTAAAAAACACTTGTCCACGCGCCTAATTGTAACTTCTATTGGTAACAAACTATTGTCCACCCGTCTGACCTTTAAGCTGATAGGTTAAATAAGCCTCGCTTTCTTAGGCATTACGTTATGCTTTTATCTGCCGAGCAAGCATTTCTTATTCTCCTATCTGACCTACTTCTCTATATCTTTTCTCAAGGCTAGCTCTAGGTCTACTGCAGCTCCTACATACCTGCCTACGTGCCTGTGGCCCTGAAGCTTGGCCCAAAGCCTGGATTGCTCACATTAAATATATCATGTCCCTGCTCAGTGAGCCATGCACCAACAACTCCTC
>VWZO01013919.1:2177-22467 GCA_013396975.1 Bucco capensis | reverse complement strand
GCCACAAAGATGATTAAAGGATTGGAGAACTTCCCCTATGAAGATAGGCTGAGACAGTTGGGATTCTTCAGCCTGGAAAAGAGAAGGCTTCAAGGGGATCTTATAGCAGCCTTTCAGTATCTGAAGGGGGATTACAGGATAGAAGTGGAGAGACTTTTCATTTGATCAGATTGTAATATGAAAAGGGGAATGGCTGTAAACTGAAGGATGGGAAATTTAGATTGGAGACTAGAAGCAAGTTCTTTACCCGAAGGGTGGTTAGGCACTGGAACAGGTTGCCCAAAGAGGTTGTGGATGCCCCATCCCTGGCAGCGTTCAAGACCAGGCTGGATGTGGCTCTGAGCAAGCTGGTCCAGTGTCTGGCGTCCCTGCCCATGGCAGGGGCGTTGGAACGAAATGATCTCTAAGGTCCCTTCCAATCTGGCCATTCTATGATTCTATGAAAATTTAAAATATATTAGAGGTAAAGCACAGGACTTGCGATAGGTTACTTTAGTATACTCTTGAACACACATTTTTTTGACAGAGCCTGGCAGAGGTCTGAAACATGAGGTCTGGTGGCCAGGACTAGAAGGGTGGGTGGCCAGGATTAGTCACAGCTTTGATGCTCAGGTCCTGGTAAAGGCCTGAGCTCCTCTGTGGCTGTTTAGCCAAAACAGGGAGACTTTACTGACACAACCCCCAGCTCTTCATCACATAGGTCTGTCCCAGAAGCATGATGCAAGGGCAGATGATATCAGGGCTGGCCTTGAGTACATCTTGAGTACATCTTGAGTACCTTCGTGGTAGCAGTTTTTACCAAATCAGTAATAATCCAAGCTCTGATGAGTCATTTCCTCCACAGCTTGAAAACAACTCTTCTGGCTTATTTGAGAAGTGGAAGTTTGACATTGGTGTCAAATAGACTGAAAATTAGCTGGATGGTGGCAAATAATAGCGCAATAGCTCCTCAGCAGTACAGACAACAGCATTTGGGCCTATATACATAGAAAAATAGAAGAAAAAGATTCAAAACAGCTGCACAGTGCAGGTAATAATCCAATGTAACCTTTTATTTCTTTACAATGCGTTATTTAATGACTATGTATGCCGTGGCTTCTGCACGCAAAGTACTATCCACCAATGCTGAGGTGCAAAGTTTTTCCTGCGCTGCCATATCAGTTTGCCACAAAAAACCCCACTCTGTAGTTTTTGCAGTTTAATCTAGTCTAGGCACCAGCTAAAGTACTTCAAATAGCCTCACAGACTACAAGTAGGATGTGACATAGATAAATAGTTTTGTTCTATAACATCCAAAATCTAACAAAATTATATGAGTATCAAGCAAAAATATGGTATATAGGCTCCACAATCAAACTACAATGAATGAAAAAGCCAATAAACAAGAGAAATCAGAAGTTTCCAGAGAATGTTGGCAGGGTAAAATGTCTGCAGCTTGTAAAACAATCACAAAATGTACTGATAGACTGCTTCAATGTAAAACCTTACTATTTTATGTTTTATTTTTGTATTATAACTCATATCAGCATTTTCTTCTGCTTTGTAGACATTACATGAGACTTTGGGTTTCAAGAAAAAGAGAAATCAAAAATCCTGATTTCAGCTGAAGACTGTAAACTGATGTAGGCCAACCACAACTACTTAAACCTACATATGACCCTTCCCCTATTCACAACTTGAGATACATGAGGTGAAAATCCATTGTGGTGTGTTGTCAGAGGAACACACAATGTGGATGAAACTCACAAGAAGACAAAACAAAAGCCAAAACTGAAACAAAAATATCGCAGGAAGAAACAAACAAATACTCTTTAATTTTACAACCTATAAAGAATTAGGAACTCAAGATTTCACACTGTGTGTGAGCCTATGCTATCATTTAAAATCTATTCATCGCTGTGTTTTCAAATCCCTTTTCACCACATCAAAGGTTAACATCTCTTTCAAGGTATTACATGATGTGCTTGCTTCTCTCCTCATTAATTATCTTGCACATGACTCCACTGGATAGGAACTGCTAGAGTCTTACTTGGCCAACATGTTTTTTCTCAAATTTTCCTCCTGTTCCTATGCTCTCCTTGATAACACAGTACATAGTTAATGTTAACAGGAAAAAGTGATTATTACCTTTTCATGACAGTCTGTGCACAAGATACACAACAGAGGCAAGCTCAAGCCTCTTTCATTCCCTGGAATCCCTTCTACAATGACAACACTTTAAAACAAGCCTTCAGTAAAAAATCCCAGGACCTCAAAAGGTGAAACAAAACGATTCCCTCTGTGTAACTTCCAGCTATGTTTTGCTGGGAATACCTTAACATTTTTTTCTAACGTCATTCTCCTCTCATACCTTGTACATGTTGCCTTTTTACCCTTTTGCTATATTATGCTGCACATTTTGGAAGACTTTTGCTATCAGTTTTTGTTTGGGGAAGTACCTAACAAATACCAGGGCACTAAAGGAAATTATGGCAATCAGCAGGATGGTCAATATGCAAAGACTTAAAACTACAATGCTAACAATTATGAAGGAAGTTTATAAATGTAAAATATTGATGGGATGCAATTTCACATTTTCTTTCACAGTATCACAGTATGTCAGGGGTTGGAAGGGACCTAGAAAGATCACCTAGTCCAACCCCCCTGCCAGAGCAGGATCACCTAGACGAGATCACACAGGAATGTGTCCAGGCGGCTCTTGAATGTCTCCAGAGAAGGAGACTCCACAGGCCTCCTGGGCAGCTTGTTCAAGTGCTCCATCACCCTTACTGTAAAGAAGTTCCTCCTCATGTTAATACTAAACCTCCTGTGGTCCAGCTTGCTCCCATTCCCTCTTGTCCTAACATTGGATGACATTGAGAAGAGCCTGGCCCCCTCCTCCTAACACTCATTCTTAACATATTTATAAGCATTAATGAGGTCCCCTCTCACTCTCCTCTTGTCCAGGCTGAAAAGACACAGCTCTCTCAGCNGAGCCCTCCCTGGATCTTCGTTCACGAAGCCTAGCCATGACTGATACATGGGGTTGTTCCTTCCCTGTTGCAGTACTTTACATTTACCCTTGTTAAATTTCATCAAGTTTCTCCCTGCCCATCTCTCTAGCCTCTCCAGGTCACGCTGGATGGCAGCACAGTCTTCTGGGGTGCCAGCTATTCCTCCAAGCTTGGTATCATCTGCAAACTTGTGGAGGGAACACTCTACCCCTTCATCCAAATCAATAATGAATATATTGAACAGTACTGGACCCAGCACTGACCCCTGGGGCACACCACTAGAGGTTTAACTTTTATAAGTGATGCCTAAAGATTTAAGTGTGTTCTATAGATTTTTAGGACTTTTAGAATTATGTGAAGCTTCCTGGATTGTTCACATACTAGGAGCCGCTAGGCCTGTTCATAAGGTACTATCTTGGACTTTCCCATGCCTCGCCAAGGAAATGCTAACACTTATGAAGGAAGTTTATAAATGTAAATTATTGAGTTCTTTACCCGTAGGGTGGTTAGGCCCAGACAGGTTGTGGATGCCCCATCCCTGGCAGTGTTCAAGGCCGGGCTGGATGCAGCCCTGGGTGAACTGGTCTAGTGATTGGCATCCCTGCTCAGTGCGGGGAGGTTGGAACTAGATGATCTTTAGTGTCCCTTCCAACCTGGCCATTCTATGATTCTATGATTTTATGTTAGCAGACCAACAAGATGCTTTCTGCTATTTAGCATATGGAGAATATCTCACACAAAGACTTGGTTAGGGGTAACAAACCAGTAAATGATCTGATGTAAATCAGGTTTTCTGTCTCTGCCTAGTGCTTTCTCTCCAATGGGGCGAGAAATGGCTTGAAGATCACACTTGCATGCAATTACTTCCTTGTTAAAAAAGTAAAGGTGTAGTGTAAATTTGGAGGGATTGCTGTTAAGTATTATTTGTTCCCTCTTTACTTTGCTCAAATTTTTAAAAGGTTCCCTTTATTGGAGGCTAATTTTCATAAATTACTTTTTAAATATTGGTTTTAAAGAAAATACACTTGTATAAGAAAGAAGATACTTTGGCAGGCTATGTGGAAGGAAAATATTGCATTTCATTCTTCCTAAAATGCCTGGCCAAACGAAGAGAGTTTCTAAAACACATTGTTGCCTGTTCAGATTAGATGAATGCCAAAAGGAAGGTACCATTCATGGTTTTAGCACCTATGTTTTATGAATTAAATTGGAGAGGTGTCTTCTGAATATGACATCTAACAATGAACCTTCTGGAGTTAAGTGCTGAGAGGAGTAGGTTTGAAATGTGAGGAGCTTTGCCTATAAATCATTGATTTAAAGGCTGGAGGTATATGATTTCTTCTGGTCATCAGTAGCTGATATGGCTATAGAGATTCCTCTGGTATTTGTGCAGATGAAATGCAAACTAGGGGCTCAAATAGTGGGAAAATATAGATAGAAATTGGAGCTTATTTTTTGTTAAATCTACTCTCTCTGCACAGATACAGTCTCCTGTGGCCCCTGGTGCGATAACTGTGCCAACAGCAGAGGGAGCATTAAACTCATTGCCCACAGC
This sequence comes from Bucco capensis, assembly GCA_013396975.1. Lineage (NCBI taxonomy): Eukaryota > Metazoa > Chordata > Aves > Piciformes > Bucconidae > Bucco > Bucco capensis. The sequence goes on along the minus strand of VWZO01013919.1, from coordinate 17,919 downwards.
CAAGTGTGGGGAGTGATACCCATGTTCCTATAATCCTTGTATGGGTAGGATGAGCTCATTAGCCTTCTGGCAGTCATCCTAGGAGAGGGACAACTCTGATTCCAAACCCAGGCAGATGGAGCTCGTTTAGCCCTGTAAGGCCTTCCATCTAAGAGAAGGACACTAATAAAACCTCCATCCTAAGGACTTTTCTGCCAGCATCCAAGCTTGCTAGGCCCTGGCAAATGAACCTTGGGACTAAAGGGGGGGTCCAGCTCTGCGCATGCTGTGTCTCACCTAAAAAAAATCCATTGTGCAGGCTCGAGGGTGCTATCCGCTATCCTGTTTTTATCAGCGTGCTCGTAAAAGGCCCTGATGAGGAGCATGGATGGAGCCTTCCCTGGATCTTCATTCGTGAAGCCTAGCCACGACGATGACTCTCTCTGCAACTGACTATTTTATTTCAAAATCAAATAATACATGTAAGACTTAGACAAACTTTGAGATACATTGACTGTAGGAGGCTGAAACCTCCTTAAAGGACTAATGTCNCTAGAGACCAAAAGCTTTCCAGAATACCTATAACGCTCCTTGCCTGCAATAAACCTAGCAATTTAATCAGCCATTTGGGGTCGTTTCACCTTAATTTACTCCAAGGGAATTTTTGAATCTTGCACGACCCCTGCCCTACCCTGGGTAGCTTGGCAGTCAGGTCGTGACATTGACCAAAGGTACTCTTTCTAAATTTTAGAGGTTTGTAATTGATGTGCATGGATTTTTATTTTTTTTGCTTCTGATACAACTGTGAGTATGAAGAATTTATGACTGCAAGAAGATCTTTAAACAGATATTACATCAAAAGAAGAGCCCTTTCTAGTCACTTGAATGATTTTAGGGCTTTTCAGTTAAAGAATTAGGTGGGAGGCTAAGAAGAAAGGTGTTCTTAAAACTTAACGTATTACAATGGGATTGCCAACAGCAAATAGAGAAGAGTTTACCAATCCAAAGACTAGCAGAAAAAAGAACACAGGAAGCTACTTCAGTCCAGCAAGTCTTGGAAAGGATTGATTGCATATTCTCTTTCTTTTTATAAAATATAGAGAAACTTACAGCAGAGGGGGTATTACTATCTGTAATAACTGTCAATCAATAGGGAAGAAATGATGATAAGTAAGATGGTGGAAGACAGTACAGAGAGCTTTGGCATATTTTATTATTTTAAAAAGGCTGGCTGAACTTCCACGGACATTCTCTCCCAGTTCAGTTGAGACATTGCTAACAATAATATGGAAAAAGACAGGGATTCCTGAGCCTGCTATTTTTAATGATCTTAAAAAAATAATAAAAAAAAACAAAACAACAAAACCCAAAACCAAACCAAAACAAAAAAAATCCCAATTAAACAAAAAAATAAGTTTACGTATTTAGACTTAGCCCTTTTTTTATTCTCCTCAGCTGAAGAGAAGACTCATTTCTTGTCTGAGAGACCCTTATAGCAGCTTTAGTTTTTGTTTTGCCTTTCTTCACCTGTTTCTATGGCTAAACATTCTGGGAAAAAATAATACAGACAAGGTTGCTTTCTTCAGGCATTACAGGTTCTCTGTTACTGTTATTGGACATGTGGCAGAAAAACCTCATTGTCTGCCACTTTCTCATGGAGTTTTGTGTTTTATCAGGTAAGGTTATAACTCTAAATATTATTTATTTTATTTGTCTCACTAAAAATACATGATTCAACAAGAAAAACTACAACCACTGTATAATCATTACTGTAACCTATTCTCCCTTACCCTAGCATTTTTAATCTAAATGTTGACATAAAAAACATATTCTAGAAAGTTAAAACATTAACAGTTGTACAGTATAATATAAGGGGAGTTTTGTTCTTACCTGTGAGCTATGCTTTAAAAAATTACCTGCATGTTATAAATAATAAATTACATTCTTTTGAGTTCAGTTCAGACTGATTAAGGACTTTTTTCCTAGTAGTTGGTACTGTTTACTCTGAAGTAGGAGAAAAATCCCCACCTGGCAACAGAGCAGGAAGTATCATGTTTTGCTGCATTTTTTGTCTTTCAGTTCATCATCTGCATAGACAAGTGTAACTGGCATATATTAAGCATAAGATTACTTTTCAGAATTTTTTTTGGTTGTCTTTTATATTTCAAGTTATAAGGAAAATAGACTGGGTTTACTCATTTAATAAAACAAAAATATGTTTGCCAACAAAAATAATGGCAGGTTTATTTTATGAGAAATCTGAAGCATGGTCAAATAAGAGTCTTCGTACTTGTTACAGGATATGTAAATGACTGGAGGTATTCATCTTTTTCCCCTTTCACCATTACTGTGTTTGTTTGTAAACTCTCGGTAGGGTGTAGCGCTTTCCACCGGCTAAGCCGCACGGGCAGGAGCTGAGAGGTCTGCAATGGGTCGGCATGGTAACCCGCACCCCTGCCCTGGCGGTGCCTGCCTGACACAGAACTGCACTGGCTACAGCAGGTGCCGGCAGGGGCAAGCCCCAGCGACAGAATCAGGAACCACTGCCAGAAGTGGTGTGCGCCCTGCCTGGTGGAAGTGGCGGCAGCCCCCAGAGTGGTGAAAAGTGGCAGCCCGCACCTGTGACAGCCTGCACCCATGAGCCCTGGAACAGCTGTAAGCGGTGGTAGCAGAAAGAAGTAGCGACACAGCTCTGACGCAGCCATGGTGTGGAAGGCAGAGGTGTGACTGGCCTGCCAGGAGGGATGGACTTCCTCTGCGGGGAGTGCTGGGAGCACCCTATCCTTCTGAGAAGACGGCAAGAGGGAACACATTGTCTCCTCCATCTTGGCTGGAACGTGCTCAGGTGGCTGGATCATCCCTTTGTCTCCTGTCCACTCATCCACCCATCAACACCATCCACCACCCGGGTTTCCATCATACTCCATCTCATCTGCCTCCTCATCTTAATCAGACTGCACCCGAGCAGGTTTTACTGCAAGTGGGGGGCGGCCAGTGGTGTGAAGGGGGAACCGGGAGGTTTATCTTATTCTGTATTTTTATTGTTATATATATTTTTCTCTGTTAAAAGTTATTCTTTATAACTCACCCTCAGCGTGCAGAGTGAATTATTCGTTTTCCTTCCACTTTGGGGAAGGGGGAGGTTCCTAATGGGGCCATGTCACAGATTGTCTCATCAAACCAAGACAGTACTCTATAAATTACTTTAATGCCATAATGTGCAATGTAATTCCTATAGCAAGATCAAATGGAGATTGATTAGGATAGATCCATTGCAAAAAAACTCAGCTGAGAAAAAACAAGCAAATACCGTATTTAAAAAATTGATCATCTGTCAAGACGACTGATAACTGAACGGCTTGTATTTTTCTTAGAGTATTTTTTGTTTATAGTTTTATTCCTGCCCAGAGGCAACCTTAAAATTACAGTAACATAGATAAGGATTATGACAAGACCATAAGATTTATGCTAGAGTTACCAACTGAAGAAAAATACAAGCAGTCTATATAAGAAAGAAATTAGAAACATAATGCTTTTCATATAAACCCCACTGCTTTATAGGGCAGAGAGAGAGGAGAGAATGTTAAATCTTTCTTGCAACTTTCTGTTTATATTTTCATATTTTATACCACCTTTAAGTGTCTAGAACAGAGATCTGAGAACTAATCTGTAGTGAAAAAATCAGGCTTTTGGTTCAATTCTGAGAAAAGAAAATACTCTAAAATTGAACTTTGCATACTTGTAAAAAAATAATTTAGTAAGCATCTTTTAACAAAAAAGTGAGCGCATATATACCAGAGATACATACATTGCATATTGTGGGAACGTTGAGAGAATGTTTTGAGTAAGTTTCTTGAGTTTGTGAAGATTGGAGATTATTTTGGAGAAAGAAGAATGTTTAGCGTATCGGACAGAATTGTTTTTAAGAAGAATGAGTGTTTTGGAGCTTGGATGTCCTGGGAACAAAATTTTATGAAGGCTGAAAAAACAGAGGAATGTATTTTTCTGGTATGTTTAGTTTGACTGACCTTGCAGGTGTGTGAATATTTTTCTTTGTACTTTTCCTATCCAAGGAAAAAGCATGTAAGGTTTTCATTTTAGCTCAATAAAAAAATGCCTTTTTTTCCCCTGACCATTTTGCATGGATCCATGTCATTTTTATCACCCCATTCACAACAGCACATTGCTGTATATCCCTCTCTTATTTAGCATGTTATACTGCATGTTAACAGAGTAGAGAAGTCCTATTGCTCTTCCTCACAAATAGTTACGAAGGGTAGATGACTAGATCACCCAGAAAAAAATGTGACAGAAGAACTTTTATCAAAATACTTTAGCTACTATGCTAGTGCTCTGAACACTGGACTTGATTTTACCAGGCTATAGGCAAAGGCAGCAGAAAATTACAGCTGTGCTCCAGCTCTGGGTGTACCACAAATATTCTAGCTCTCTAGAATATATGACACTTGAAGGCAGACTACTTTGAGTTGTGTTTCTGGAGTGCATCTACAGTCTTAACTAGCGAATGCCCTCAGAGCATGTTAATTCTGTGCAAGTGGCCTGGGTCATTCATGACCTGTCCTTCCATATCTGTTAACAGTTGAGGACAGGGAGAGGACTAGAAAATTAATTAGTGCTAAGAGAAAGCAGCAAGTAAACAGGCAACTGCAATTTAAGGTACAGTTTGTAAGTAAATGACAGACTTCTATTTTCAGGTCTTTTTAGTTTAAAGCCTGGAAGTTCACATAGTTGTATGAGGGTCCCAGAAATGGGTATCTTTTATGAAGTCGACAGAAGGACAATATGCTATGTAGGTAATGGCTTCAGCTGTAAATGGAACCTGTCAAAGGATGAAATAAAATTGTTTATGGTCCTATCCGCATGTAAGAACCAGATCTTGTCTGGTAGAACTGGTTGAAGTTGCACTGCTGAAGTAGAGAGAAGCATGAAAGCAATAATAGCACATGGGCTGTGTAAGTAAGTGGGATGGAAGTGGTGGATGGAAAGAGGAAGCTCCGATGCTGTTAAAATTTTGGTCCATCCTGGCAGCCACTGGCTGTAACACCAGGATTATGGTTTGGGGTACTGTGGTGTAAAATGACAGAAAATAAAGGTTGGAAGACACTTCTAGAAGTTATCTTTCTCCACCTCCTGCTGAAAGCAAAAATTCAAACATATAGCTCGAAAGCTTTTACAGTCAAATCCTCCACATCTCTTAGGTTAGAAGTTCCCCAGTGACATCTGCCACAGTGGATAATTTTGATTTTTTTTTTTTCCCTAGTACTTGACTGAAAATGTTCTTACTGTAACTTGAGCCTACTATCTTTCATCTTATCACTGTGTTCTGTAACCTCCTGGCTAGTCTGGCTCTACACTCTCCCAGATAGTAGTTGAAGACAGTAAGAAGATCACACTGTTAACATTTTCTCCTTAGGACTGAATAAACCTGGTTGTCTCAGCCTTTCCTAGTAAATCTGTGCTCCAGTTCCCCAGACATCTTGATGAACATCTTATCTTGTTTGTACTGGTAGACTGAAAATTCAGCGTAGTAGTCCAGTTGAGGGCTTATGAATAGTTAACAGAACAAAGTAATCATGTCTTTAAACCTTCTTCCTACACTTCGCCAATGCAATCCAGCATGCAGTTTACCTTTATTACTGCAAGGACACATTTCTAACATATATTCAACTTGTGGACCACTGGAATCCTTACAACTTTTTCTTCAGTCCCTTTTCAGCAGTCAGCCTAACATATTGAGTTTATACACCCCATGGGCATGACTCTATATGTGTCTTTGTTGAATTTTAGGAGATTCTTGTCTTCCCATTTCTTCAAACCCTAACCATTCTATGATTCTATGATCTCAGTTTGTTCCTTTGAGCAACATTTCCCTCTACTTAACTAACCCCTCCCCACAGCTTAGTCTCCTTTGTGAACTTGCCAAGGAACTACATCCCATCACGTTAGCTATTTATGATATTAAACTTTATTGGTTTCAATATCAGCCCCTAAGGAATGCTACTGGCAACTGGCCTTCCCACTGTTGGTACTCTCTTTTGAGTGGAACAATCTAGCCAATTTTTAAACCGTCTAGTAGTCCACCCATCCAGTCTCTACTTTCCCATCCTGACTATGAGGTTGCTATGAGAGACCTATCTGAAAGCCTGGCTAAAGTCAAGGTNAAAGCAATAATAGCACATGGGCTGTGTAAGTAAGTGGGATGGAAGTGGTGGATGGAAAGAGGAAGCTCCGATGCTGTTAAAATTTTGGTCCATCCTGGCAGCCACTGGCTGTAACACCAGGATTATGGTTTGGGGTACTGTGGTGTAAAATGACAGAAAATAAAGGTTGGAAGACACTTCTAGAAGTTATCTTTCTCCACCTCCTGCTGAAAGCAAAAATTCAAACATATAGCTCGAAAGCTTTTACAGTCAAATCCTCCACATCTCTTAGGTTAGAAGTTCCCCAGTGACATCTGCCACAGTGGATAATTTTGATTTTTTTTTTTTCCCTAGTACTTGACTGAAAATGTTCTTACTGTAACTTGAGCCTACTATCTTTCATCTTATCACTGTGTTCTGTAACCTCCTGGCTAGTCTGGCTCTACACTCTCCCAGATAGTAGTTGAAGACAGTAAGAAGATCACACTGTTAACATTTTCTCCTTAGGACTGAATAAACCTGGTTGTCTCAGCCTTTCCTAGTAAATCTGTGCTCCAGTTCCCCAGACATCTTGATGAACATCTTATCTTGTTTGTACTGGTAGACTGAAAATTCAGCGTAGTAGTCCAGTTGAGGGCTTATGAATAGTTAACAGAACAAAGTAATCATGTCTTTAAACCTTCTTCCTACACTTCGCCAATGCAATCCAGCATGCAGTTTACCTTTATTACTGCAAGGACACATTTCTAACATATATTCAACTTGTGGACCACTGGAATCCTTACAACTTTTTCTTCAGTCCCTTTTCAGCAGTCAGCCTAACATATTGAGTTTATACACCCCATGGGCATGACTCTATATGTGTCTTTGTTGAATTTTAGGAGATTCTTGTCTTCCCATTTCTTCAAACCCTAACCATTCTATGATTCTATGATCTCAGTTTGTTCCTTTGAGCAACATTTCCCTCTACTTAACTAACCCCTCCCCACAGCTTAGTCTCCTTTGTGAACTTGCCAAGGAACTACATCCCATCACGTTAGCTATTTATGATATTAAACTTTATTGGTTTCAATATCAGCCCCTAAGGAATGCTACTGGCAACTGGCCTTCCCACTGTTGGTACTCTCTTTTGAGTGGAACAATCTAGCCAATTTTTAAACCGTCTAGTAGTCCACCCATCCAGTCTCTACTTTCCCATCCTGACTATGAGGTTGCTATGAGAGACCTATCTGAAAGCCTGGCTAAAGTCAAGGTAAATAATACATGCTGCTCTTCACTTATGGTGGAGCCAGCTAACTCACCCAAGAAGGCAGCTAGGTTGGTCAAGCACAGTCTGCCCTTCATAAATCCAGGCTGGCTCTTTTCAGCCTTATTCTTTTTGAACACAGACTCTTTGTCTATACTTTAGGGAGTCATGTGGTAGAGCATACCATTAAAATCCAGGTACCTCAATATTTATTTCTAACATGCCAGCTAAGATGTGTGCTTTGGGTGTGCCCCAATATCTTGGTGCATTGAACAGCTAGGAAATATAAAATATAGTGCTTTCAAAGGCATCTGCAGGGTAGTGAAGGTCCAACCACTGTGCTAAGTGCAACCACGTTGGTTAATATATCCAGGTATGTATGACAAAGGTGTGCTTATTTCAGTTTCAGTAGAAGCAGGACTATTCCAAGTTACTTGGCTTGTCTCACACAAACTGAATTTAGGCTACACATCATGGAAGTGTTTATTTGGACTTGTAATTTAAAATCTGTTTTCAGTGCTGGAAAAACTATACAGTCTCGCTCTTTATTAAAACATACAAGAGTTATTCTGATACTCATATCTTGCCCCATTTCAGTTGCCCCCAAAAGTGCATTATTTTTATATTGGAGGTTTTGTAACTAGAGTGATTTCACATCTTGTATTACTTTTTTTTACCTCCCGACTTTCGAGTAGTTTATTTTCAGCACAGAATTCAGAGTAAGACACACTATGTAGGTTACAATAGCATCTACAATGCATATAGTCATCTATATACTTTCTTAAATTGCACTTGGAGCCCAGACTACAGCCTGAAAATATAGAAGAAGAAATCAAGATTAAATACACAGCTTTTGCTGGGTTTTCCCATACTAGCTCTAAATTTGGTATCTCGCTGTAACACTATAATTTTAATCCTGGAGCATCACTGTCCTCAGTTTAATTACAAAATTGTTTATTTGGGTTGTGTCCTGGTTTGACCAGAAGCTAGGGTCAAAAGAACAATCTTTTGAGGAAAGGTCTACAAGACCCCTCTCTCCCCAATAAGACGGGGACAACAGTAAACAAAAACAAAAGCACTAGACACGCAGACAGTGAATTTCTAAGAATAGCTTTATCTAAATTTAAATAGTACAACAATATGAAAGAGATAAGCAATAAAGAAAGATAAGGTGGTTAGTTCAAAGATGGCTTTCGGCCCTTCCCCCTTCTAATTACCTGACCTTGCCGTAAAAGCTGGCAGGCTTCCAACATCCACCCCCTCCTTATTTCAGGACCTTATCACCTCCTCCCTCCCCTACTTTCACCCAGGGAGAGAGACTTTATAAATACCAGAAGCCTTTTCTGTAAAAAAGGAGGAAAAGCCAAACCAAGAAAGCAGGAAGCAGGAACAACAAGCAGCAAGCAGCAAACAGGAAACAGGAAGAGGAAGTCTCACTTCCCTCTTAAATACACAAAAACTACATCATCCCTTCGCGCAGTCCATGATTTGCTGCTTTCCTGTCTCTCTTGAATGATGTCTCAGGGTTACAGTTCTTGACCCCCCCGTCCAGAGATGCCGCGATGATGATTTACAAGTGCGCATCTGCGAGGTTTTGTTCTTATCTCTTATCAGCTTCTCAGCTTCTCCAGGCAAATTCTTTCGGGGGGGGGGAAGAGTTCAACTACTGAGTCCTTAAAGAAACAGTGTCCACATCCAGACTCAAAAGTTCAAAGGGAACATGACGTACACTCTTAAATTTTAATCACTCCAGGACAGGTTGATTTTGCCCAATTAGATTGTGCTGTTGGCATAGATATTTCACATTTTGTTAGAATAATTGAGTTAGAATCTTTTGCAGGGTTAATGGCTTTTATTGTTAAACAGAGCATTACTTTATCTGCAATCTGTAACAGCTCACTAGAAAAAGAGAAATTGAATTTCACCTAGTAGTGGGGTTACTCATCCATTAAAATAGCATTCACAGAGACTGGATTAGATGAAATGTGGGATTTCTAGTTTGCAAGGGATTTATTTCAGTATTTTGCAATTTTGTTTAATCCAATTTGGCAGAAAAATCTCCTTTTTTGTGTTTTATAGAATTCAGTCTAGGTAAATAACCTAGTAAGGAAACTATCTGAGGAATCCAAGTCTCTGCGTTCTAAAAGAAGGATCCAGATCACTCAGGACTTCCAGATGGCCCTCTGTAGCTTCAGAAACCAAAATCTTGGAAATCAGGCAGGGCTTTGAGGAAGCCAAGGAATTCCCACTGCAGTCCTTGGCTCCTGGGCAGAGCCTAGTGTTCAAAGGCTCCCAGGGATTTCAGCCAGCTCTGTCCATGGCTGGAAGCCTTTACACATTGAAGTTCCAGGGAGTTAGCAGAATAAACTGAACAGGTTAATTTTCTGTGATTCAATAACTGACACAATATAATTCTGATCAGGATATTTGTATGGTTTTGTACTGCATCCATCTAACATCCACTCTTCCACCACTGCAAAAGTGAGATCTTTATTTGGATAGAGATGTTCTAGATGACAGGTTCCACATAGATAATCATAGGTAGCAGAAGAAAGACCAGCCTAGACGAAGGTCCTTAAGTCCCATTCTGGGCTAACTTCAGGCTATCTAAATCACAGTATCCTTCTCATAAGATGCAGATGCTCCAGTTAACAGCAGTAATTTAAGACTGTCCCTGTAAGTCTTCTATGAGGCAACACAAGAATCTCTGGGTTCTGAAAGCTTGAAATCTAGTCTAAATGTTATTTGCTGTATTTCCAGCCTGTATTGCCCTTCTTCTGAGTTCATCTTTCTAAAATATAAGTTGTCACAACTGCAAGACAGTTACATGTTTTGCCTCTTAAAAACTTGTACCTTGTGTAGTAATGCTAAAAGCCTAAAACAGATGTGATTAAATCTCACATATTTAGGCCAACCATAGTATGCCTAGGGAAACAGGACCTTTTTAGCTAATTCTATGATGCTAGTCATGTGCATGTGTCACTATTGACTGATGACATACTAATAATGTATGCATCAAACTTTAATTGTTCTTAAACTAGTAGCAGAAATAGTAGTAGAAAGAGCAGCAGAAATAGAAAGGACTTTGACACCTATTGTGTCATTATACTTTCTCTAGCATGGCCTTGGCATCTGGGCACTTTTTTTTTTTTAATATGATTGAGAAATTGCTCTGTTCTTTTCTGTCTATTATTGCTCATTCTGTCATGTTTTTCTGAAATGCTATGAAGATATTCCTCCCGAGGCAGGGAAAATAAAAGCTCTACTTTTGACAGTGGGGCTACTGGGGTAAAGCAAAGATGTGTCATTAGGAAGTCAATCAGTTTAAACTTGAAAAAAGTAAATAGCTGCAGCTAAGCCTGTGTGGTAACATAATGTAGTCCTGCTTCAGCATCTGGAGATATCATTACCCTAACCTGCAAATAAATGCCATTTTGCACACTTGCTATGCTGACTCTGTTAGGAACTTCTTGCTGTCATAAAAAGAAGAAGGTCCTTAAAGTGATAAAGAATGAATAAATTACTGATTAGAACAATAAACATATTCTGTTAACAAAATAATTCAACTATAGTTACATCTAGCAGAATGAAGTACTCTATTATTTTATCCCATCTCATATGAAATTCTCTAGTTTCAGTTTTGTTGTTTTGCTGATTTTATACTTTTCCAAGATAAATGTTGCCTTCAGCTTTGAAAAGAATGAGAACACTTTTTTTTTGCATACCACTGAAAATAAGGTTTATATAAAGCTCTTTCTTCTCACACTGGGGCAGCGCACAGTGTCCTTTTTTGAGGACTCACTCTTATTGTAAGACTATCCCAGATCTTGGGGCAATGCCGCACCTGGTGCCATGTGGAGCTTCCCATGACAGTGGCAGGGAAAGAGCAATATGGGCCCTGCTGTAAGACACCCTCCTAAACCTAGCTACTGACCTCTGCATTTCTTCCAATCTTTCCCTAATCTTTCCCTTCCATTTTGTAGAACATGCATGCCCTCAATTTGTGGCCATAAATTTTAAATTGTCCATGTGCTTCCTTGCAGAACTTAAGACCCTGGCTCTTAACTTCAAACAACAACAAAAGGATATTTCTCTTCTCAAAGTGCCATTTGTTAAGTAAATTGGAAAAAAGCTTCTTCCTCAGCTGCAAGGAAAAAAAAAGAAGAAAATAAAGGCAAATTGTGAAAAGAAGAAAGTGGAAGAGAAAACCTAAAAATATCAGTAAATAGCAAGGAGTTTTTTGAAATATTTTGGATAGAAATTCAGATTAAAATATTGTATAAAATAAATGAAAAAGACCTTAAATTAAAAAAAAGTTAATGCTTTTTCTCTTTATGCTTCTTTCTAATCTCAAACTTTGCAGTACCTTGTTTCAGTGTCAAATGTGAGAATTAATTATCCTTTACAAATACAAGTGAATTCAGAAGATGTAGCAAATCTGGACACCATTCTATAAAAGAACTATTTTAAATTGCCTTCTAGGAGATATGAGCCAAGGAAAGTTCATTAAAAATTAAAAAAAAATCTCCTTTTTAGCAGATGCAAAGATTTTGTAGCAGATTTATGAAAAAAAAAAAAAAAAAAACCCAAATAATCCAGCCTAATTAATTTCAGTCTTTTTTTAATTATTATTTTTAAGGAGTTTCACAAGCTAATATATCATTCTAGCAGAGTCCTTCTAGCTATCTTCCTTCCTTATAATGCAAGACTAAAATACTATATAAATCTTAGTGATTATCTTTTCGCTCTAGAAAGAACAGACTGTTGACATACGGCATCATCACAGAAATAATTTTCATGAAACATTTCATTTTAATTTAAGTAGCACTGATGCTTTACGACTATGAGAAGAAACACTATGTATGATAGTTATAGCAGAATTCAATGTAATGCTGAAAAGTTTGTCTAAGAGTTAATGAGGACAAGTAAAATTTTCCCATAAAATGGAATATTTGGTAGTGTATTTTTGAGATAGACATCTTCATTAACTGATGGTAGCATAGGTACTGTTGTGTACATAGGTACACAACTAGCCTATGAAAGTAAAGAAAAACCATGATTAAGGCAGTATTTACTTGAGAGCTACCAGATACAGCTGTTCTGTAGCCAAATGCTGTTTGATTATAGTACAGTAGTACCGCACATGTATATTTTATTTCAATTTTTTTATGGTTTTAGTAAAATTAAATGAGAACTATTATTCTATTTGCATTTAAAATTTGGCTAAATTATGACTATTTTGCATAGAAGAGGAAAGAGAATAGGAAAAAAAATCTCTTGTGGCATATTTTCATTTCAAGAGTGAATCAGTTTTGAACAAATTGTTCTGAGACAGTTATGAATCACCACCCACTAGTACACTTCAGCATATTCTTTTCAAGTCTATGTCCATTTGTCATTGTAAAGTAAGGTCAGAATTGAAATATGCATGTATGAAAGAATTTTTATTTGTAGGTATTAAATCATATTTCTTGATTACAGTAGTCTGAATTGGAAATCCATTGAAGTTGGGCTTCTGATCAATTCTGACTATTCCTTGAAATACCCTGTTTATAAGTAAGTGAAAAACTGAACACTTCTGAGGAATTTGTGGGGATTCTTTTTTTAACTTACTTATTAAATGCCTTTTACTGAGATGGGTGAGCAGTGGGGAAATAAAAGCATTTCCACAAAATACAAACTGCAGTTTTAACAGCAAATGCCATGCCGCTTACTTTCTAGGCATCTCCCTTCTGCCAAAGGAGTAGGTTTATGTCTGACTGAACGTTTGGGAAAGGAGTCTTTCCATATAAGTGGGATTCCTGGCATATAAAAGCCAGATGTGTTCAGAGCAGTATGCTGTTCTGCAATGAGATGACACGCCCAACCCCAGAGAGACAGAGAGGCTGCTGAATCAGGGCAAAGCCCATTAGAGCATGTAGCAAGGGATACTGAACAGAGCAAGAGGACAAAAAAATGCCTCTGTTACACAAATGCCTCTGTCAGGCCAGTCAAACAACTCCAATGGGTCATGATCAGAGGCAGCATATCTAAACCCTGGACTGTCACTGAACTGTTGGACTCATAACCCAAAACCACACACTGGATTGAATTGGATTGCAAACTAAACATTATCTCGAGTTTGGCTTTCTATGCATATTGGTTCTTTGTCTCACTTATGGTAAAATCCCAGAACTGCTAAGACTGGCTTTTTCCCAGAACTTACAATTACCTAAGTCATTTTACCACCCTGGGGATTACTTTATATGAAGCTCCCATATCCCAGCCATATCTCAGTTCCTTCATCACTTTAAGAGCTCTTTTAGATTTGGTCATATCGGGTCCTCTAGGGATCTCTTGACCCTGTTTTTCTCCAAAACCTTCAGTCTTTCCAATGACTGCCTATTAGAAACTACAGGTTACCAAAACATCTTTCCAGGTAAGCTGCTGCCAAGACTTCTGGCAGAATCATCCTTTTCAGCTTGGTGATTTCCTTTAAATGTATGATTATAGAGTCATTTTGGAGAACAGTCATGAAGAGAACAACTCTGAAATGGAGTTCAATATCCACGCTGTATGTCTGCATGCTAGGCACAGTGTCTATTTCCCTATTCTATACTGGAAACTATTGCAAAAGCTGAAAATAAATTGAAATTTCTTACATATAACATTATTCAGGGAGAAAAAAGGAGTAGCTCATTGAAAGGATTCTCCTCAGCAATTGGTACCTATCTTGCATATAGGCCGTCAATTTAAATCATTACCTTTTGGGCTAATTTCATAGCAGTGTTTCAAAATGATAAATGGTTTGAGGATAGGCATGGAAATGTCAGGCATCTGGAGGGTAAATCCTCTCCTTGTGAACACAACCAGTGCACTGAATTGAAGATGCTGCAAGGTATTATGAATTTTCCTAGTTGTGCTTTGTTTTCTGGGTTTGTTTTTTTTTATCAAGGTATTTGGCTTAGTAGGATCAAAGAAATATTTCCTTAGTTCTGCTTCAAATAAACACGTAAAACAAAACACATGTAATGTGAAAAATCTTTTTTGTCTTCTCTTCCTCCACAAATCCTGCTCCCTTTTTGCATGGAAAACGGTGGTCTGAAAGGAGACTCTTCCTCAGGTTTTTATATGTAGTGACAGTGTGTACTCCCTTGTCGTCCAACACTTCTAGAAAGTTGCAAGCATTATCTTCGGATTGACACAGTTAATCAGGCTTTCTGAGTTAAACAGTCCTAGTCTATGCCCCTGAAGAGTTAAGGCCCCAAAATATGATAAGGGATAAAAAAGAACATAAAATCTGAAAAGGCCGTGTCAGAGAATACTGTCATATAAGGTCAGATCTTGGTTACAAATTTAAGCAGGATTAATTAATTGAAATCACAGCATTTGTTCAGCAATGTCATTATTGGAAGCTTAGTCCTACTCAACTTTATTTGCCATACAGATCAACATTATGATTTTTTTTTTTCTAAGTGCAACATTTCTGCAGTTCAGAAAATATCTTACAAAACTCTGGCCATGCAAAGGTTTTGGTAATACAAAAGAGGCAGCATGGGCCATTTATTTTGTTAGAGACAATAAAGATTTCTCCTTAGCACAAGAAAGAGTTCTGACCTCTTCCTTACACGTTTTACATTGAAGCAATGTCACTGAGGTCAACTAAAGCCACATATGTGTAGTAATAATTTATATGGTGGAATGAAATCTCTGGACATAGTTTTCAAAATACAGAAGAAACCTACAGAGAGGAACTAGTATTCTGTTAGAGAAGAAGGTAAAAGAAAAACGATTACCATGAGTGACAAGGTATAGCTCTATAAATCTAGGTGCAGCTGTATTAGAGGATAGGTAACCCTGGATAGAATAACTCTATCCTAGGACTCAGATTCAAAATTATTTGAGTTCTGAAAAAGTGTGGTTTACTTCTATTCCCTATTAATTTTCATTTTTTAAGCATCCCCAATTCTGGAATTTGGTAAGGCTCTGTAGGCAAGTTTCAAAATGTCTCAACAAATTTTTCTCAAACCATCTCTAGAGTAAACAACTGAAAGCTGTCCAGCTGGCTGAGCGAGAAAAGTGGCCGGTGCTCTATCTCTATACTGACTCCTGGTCCCATGGGGATGGTTGCAGCAGTGGAAGTGAGGGAACTGGCAGCGCAGAGGTAAACCCATTTGGGCTGCTGAATTATGGCAAGACATTGCTGCTCGGGTGGAGCAACTGGTTGTAAAGGTACGTCATGTTGATGCCCATGTACCTAAAAGCCAAGCCACTGAAGAGCACCAGAACAACCAGCGGGGTGGATCAGGCTGCCAAGATCGAAGTAGCTCAGGTGGATTTAGATTGGCAGCGTAAAGGTGAACTGTTCATAGCTTGG
>VWZO01013915.1:2107-21456 GCA_013396975.1 Bucco capensis | reverse complement strand
GGGGTGTCTATTTCTTGTGTTAGGAAGTTTTCATCCAGACTCTCCAGGCGCTTTCTGGATTGCCTACCGCTTGCTGTGTTGTTTTTCCCAGCAGGACAAGAGCCTGTGAGCCTGATGCCTCCTTTAGTTGGAGTAGTAATGCTTCATCAACAGACTCCTCCTGATTGGGAGGCCTGTAATAGACTCCAACCAAAAGGATTCCCTTGTTACCTTGTTCTCTAATTCCAAGCCATAAGCTTTCAACTTGCTCTTGGCCAGTTTTTAGATACAACTCAATCCATTCCTTAACATAGAGGGCAACTCCTCCACCCCTCTTTCCCCTCCTGTCCCTTCTGAACAGCTTGTAACCACTTATAGTCACACTCCAGTCATAGGATTCATCCCACCAGGTTTCAGCAATGGCCACTATGTCGTAGCTTTCCAGCAGCACAGTAGCTTCCAGCTACTCTCCAGGGGAGAGACTGAGTGGTAAATGAATATTCTTCCATTTTTCCATCAAACCAGCCTCACTTAGCATCAAATATTCCCTCTAACTTTATTATTTGATATCAAGGAAGAAGAATCTATGCAAAAGGACACCCCATGCCCAAGCAAACCAAAAACGCCACCTAAACCTAAACCTTATATTTGCTATCACTTCTCCTTGTCTATTCAGAGAAAGGAAAATTTCTTGAAGAATTGCCTGAACTTTGACCTATAGGTGTTTTCTGTTTCAACCTGCTGCCTGTAAGAAAAATATTGATCCTTTTTTTTTAACCATAGCTTTGAAAATTCAAATATTGCAAGATAATACCAGCAACCTAGCATTTTCCTATGTTTGGAAGACCTATCTTTTATAAAATATCAGAACCCAGAAGAACAGTCCAGAAGACCTGTACCACAGACCAAACATGACACAAAAGGTCTCCTGTGCAGCTACACACCATGTGTATTGACATAGGGAAAGTAATAGCTCTATTTTTGTACTTTTGCTCAAGTAATACTGGTTCTGTGTGGCTGTTGTGGCCAAAGGAAATCAGTGTTTGTTCGAGGTTTGCCCTGAGCACATTTTTTGGATTTGAGTAAGAAGCACTCTCAGTGTTATATCTGTGAATGCTAGAAAACAGAGTGACTATATAAAATACACACCCCAGAGCTGCATATAAGTTGTTAAAAATAGATTCAAAACGCATAACACAATTACAGGCTGAATGCAGACCTCTGTGTTCCCAGCTTGTGTAGGAGGAAACGTGAACAGTGCATTGACTGTGGAGCGCCTCCAGAAACAGTTTGCTCTCTCTGCCCAGGCCCACTTGTCATCCACCTCAGTATATCCCAGAATTACTACTCTTAGTTAACATATCATTCAGCTTACCTGTTATTGTTTGATGAAAAATGGGCGTGATCAACATCATTCTTAACCGTATAAATATTCTTGCCTAAGACATGGCATTGTTTTTCCACACATGGAATATTAACTTATGCAGCAGCCCTGGCCAAGGCAATACAAACCAACACTGCATGCACTTTCATAACCACACAAGCACAACCACACAAGTGTTTTATCAGATGACAGTAAGAGTTGTTTAGGACAGTGAAAAGGGAGTCAGGCCTTGTACAACAGACAAGACATAAGATCTATTTACTTTTTCAGTCAAAGGAAAGTCCATTTAATACAAGATATGTCACAATACTGTAAGAGAATGACTCTAACATGCACTGTAACAAGTTACAGCATTCACACTCCTTCCATCACCTCATTCAGCACACTTTAGGTTGTGACAGGGCACAATGATACCAACGTGCTAGTGATGATATGTAAGTCACACTGTAACAGCAGATCTTCTGACAGTCTAACAGAGCATCTAGAGGGTTGTCACCCTCCCCTCGTCCAAACCTCCCAGTGCTGCCACACAACAGCCTGCAGGCACATTCTGCTGTCTTCTGTGCACATCTTAGACATACTACAGATGCAAGACTACCTACAAGATGACAAAAAAAGAGGAGGCTAACAAAAAATTAGTGTTAAGCATCATGGACTCTTTTTCCTGCTGTATGTTATTTGGTGAAACAGAACACAAACACCTTCAGTGGTTTCCATGCAAAAGCTCACTTGATGGCCACAGCACCACGAGGGGAAGCCAGAGGAGGTTACAAATGGTTGTATTGTACCAAGTCCTTCACCACAGCAAAAGGTCTATTTAACATGCTGATGCCAAAACAAGAAAATAAGAAATCCTGATGTCATATAGGAAAACAAGCCAACCAAAAACCCCACACCCTGGAACACACTAACTTTAGCCCATAAATTATTCTACAAAGAGGAGGAAACAACAGACTCTGCAACTTATTTAGAAGTTTAATGTTGGAGCCCTTCACACTGAAGCAGAACACAGGTGAGTGCTTGATCATGTGTTCCCTCAATTTCATCAGAAAGACTGAAATCCTCATCTTTTGGGTTGATCCCACATTAATTCTGGGATGGACCCCTAAAGACAAACAGAGATACTTTCCTGATGGAACCAGAGTTTTCACTCAAGGATCTTGCCTGACCAGCCCACTCTCAGAGCCTCTGACAGGAGACAGGTAGGAGCACGGAGAGCACCATTCAGCATAGGTCACCGTGGCAGAATGTTACAGATCCAAGCAAGCTCTCATGCACGTTTAGTCCAACTTCCTTCTCACCAAGTGCAGAGAGAAGAAATAGAGGAAAAACTCACAGGTATGCAACTTTTTTTTTTTACCATAACTGTGAGTGACCCCTAAAAGATGTCACCATGATCTCTAACATGTAGTCACTGGCTGTGTCCAGGGAGTGCTACAGCCTGGCCCACAGAGAGCCACTTAGCAGGTAGACCCTCAGGTTGTACTGGCATAAGCACGTTCATCTGCCAAGCAATACCTGTACCAACATCTGAATAACAGCAGTAGCTCAGAGGTGTCCTGCAGGGATACTGATAGGCAGTTGATGCAATACTGGTATTGGAATGCAGCACAGACTCCCCAGGTTTTATCTGCTGACAGGCTAGAATAAGCTCTTGAATGAGAGCATCAAGGAAGACAGGCTGCACAGAGCCTTCAGTGTTGAGGTGTGACTGCCCAGTCCCAGCTGAGCTGACACCAATACAGATTGGGTACAGGCCAGCTGGTGGAGTCTTAACATCAGATCCACAAATCTGATGCTGAAGACTGCATGGGGTATATTGAAAAGAAAATATACGCACAGCAAACAACATAAACCAAACTATACCAAGCTAATACATTAAAACCTGTGAAGCAGAAGCTAAAATATGGCGGAAAACACCCTTTCATCCTATTGATACATTGTATGATAAAAATAACTACAAAGAGAATTAGTCTTTGAATTGTGCAGAAATCTGCATTAAAAGCAAACACAAAAGAAGAATTTATTAGTAGAATCCATTTATTTCCCAGGTCTTTGAAATAAATGGGAGGAATTAATTTGAAGTCTGAATGTATTCTGAAAAATTTTACCTTCTGAAAACTTTAATCTGGCCACTCTCTTTTATTTCCTTCCCCAAGGTATAACACAAATTGCTGAAATTGCTGTGGAATTTTTCTTTCAAAGTAAAACTAGTTTACATTAAACATGCATTCTGAGGCAGCAGAGATGCAAAAAAATCTTTATAAGCCTGATAAATAACATGACAAAATTTACATCTAATTCAATTGTTTAAAATTAATTTGACTCATATGCTTTCAATGAAAATAAATTCTCTGGATAAAGCAAGCTATAGTACAAGAAGTAAGAAGCACGCAATACTTTAAGTCCCACTGAAATCACTGAGGAACTCTGATTTTTTTATTTTCTTGTTTCAGGAAAATGACTCTATATTTAGGCTGATACACATTGCTAAGCCGATAGTCTGCAGTAAAATCACCCTGCCATTATTTGCAGGAAAGAGAAACCTACAAGATGTTTCCATATAAAGGAAAATAGAAAATATTCTGGTTTATATTGTCTATCAGTTTTCTTTCGCTATTCCCTATTTACTTATTAGATGGGCCTAGCAAATACGAATAATTCTAGTTACCTCTCATAAGATAATCAAGTTTAGTTGCATTAAAATATATATGTACTCCTCAAAAGTACTGAGTAGTAAAAGGTTAAGTATTCATAAGGTAAATTTTAAATGGATCTGGGCAGAAGATAAGCAGTTGCTATTAAATTCCAAGGAGGTATTTGGAAAGACATAATCCTGCACTGCATTTTGAAACGTACCTTATACTGTCTGGCATTTCCAGTTTTTCAGACCACTGTCTCAGACTCTTGAAATTTATCCTGAATCAGCATTAGCAAACCACTGCATTACAGAGCCTGACTAAAAGAAGACACAGATGTAGACATACAATAACCACATAAAGCATCAGGAGCCATGCAGAAACAGAGCAATGTCATTAAGACTGTTTGCTTGGTTTTACAGTTGCTGAAGAACCATCCTCTGAAAGTGTCATTGCAGCTGCTCTGTCCTTTCCAATTTAAAACATAATTTTAAATGTCCTGCCCAAAGTGACTGCTGTACTGAGTACTTTCAGAACACTTAGAGAAAAAAATCTTGATAGAAAGGCATGTATTTGTACATTTTATCTAACTAGCAATTGGAAATCTTTAGAATCCATTAGAAAATAACACTGAAGTGGAAAACAGTCTCAGCCATCCTTCTCTAGCAATACACAAGCATGCCACCTTCTCAGACTGATGTGACCCTCTCACCATGTAGAACACCCACTCCTCACACCAGCTCCTGAAACTCTGCCCCAGGCAGTGCCCTGTTACCAGGTCTGCCATCTGCACATCCTCATCCACCTTTGCAGCACAGGGCCATGCAGGAGAATAAGCACAAGCTCACCAGAATCACTGAAGCTTCAACTATACTCTGGAAACTGCTTAATGCGTAGTGAGTCTTCAGGTTGCCCAGGGAGGTGGTTGGGGCCCTATCCCTGGAGGCATTCAAGGTGAGGCTTGACAGGGCTCTGGGCAACCTGATCTAGTTGGGGATGTCCCTGCCCAGTGCAGGGGGGTTTAGACTAGATGACCTCCAGAGGTCCCTTCCAACGCAAACCATTCTAGGATTTTATGATTCTATGATAAGACTGAGCAAAAAGCTTAGCAGGAAGCAATCTGATCTTATTTGACATCCTACAGGTCACAAGTTACTAATTCTGCATTTCAAATAAATATTGCCCATTAAAGATTTGCCTTCCACTGAAGCAAGAATGTAATTGAAATTGGGATGGGTGTTTTTGAAACTGGGATCTAGAGAAACAGTATAATGGCAGCAAGCAACATGCTTGTGAATTGAACAGCTCTCTCAGCTTCAGCTGATGTGGTGCACATTAAGGATCCTAAGAGAGGGATATTAACCCAAACAAGATGGAGCAAGGCTCTACATTTTACTCTTCTTTCTCAACCTCAGCGTCAGTAGGGCAGCTAAATGCTTTGACATACATCCTACTAAAAGAAGCCTTTCTTTTTTTTTTTTGGGTCTCAGTTTGGAGCCCTGAAAAGTTCATAATATTGTCTCTCAAACCAAATATGCAAATACAGTAGCGTGCTGAGGAGCCTGTAACCCAACATGTTTAGGCTACTTAGTCCTGTTGCAAGGATAAGCAGGGAAGACAGGGTTTGAGGGCAGGCACAGAACAATTCTCCTCTGGCTGGGAAAGTGCAGAAGAGGAATACCTTGGAGGTCTGACCAGCACACAGCTTGCTACTGTTCCACCAAAAGTCAGAGTCATGCTAAAAATTTGCTACATCTCCAATCCCTAAAGTCATCCTGCTTTTCGTATCACATTCGAACAGCAAAATCTTTGCTGACTTCAATGAATATTAATGTTAATAAATTTGACTAGCATTTAATTTCATTAGCTAATCTTACTGAGAATAGTTGAGTATCTGTCCTGGAACACAGACTTTCATTGTTATTGTTTTTGTCAAACTGAATACTTACATAAACTACATTCTGTTAGAAAGAATAGTACAAATCTGAGTATCCAGCAGCATTAGGAAACCAATCAGGGTTCTTTACACTTACTTTTTTCTAATTAAATCTACTGGAGAAGGAACTGTTTCAAAAATTTTTGGAACTTCTAAATCTATATCATGTGCCATTTGAACTACTATACAAAAGATCAGAAAATTTACCACACAGAGGACCACAAAACAGCTGAAAAGCTAAGACAGATGATACCACTAACATTTTAACAAAGCAACACATTCAGTTTTCAACTTCAGGGACCAGATTTTGAAAAACATGCAAAAATGAAAATTAAGAATAAATTAAATTCTGTGGTATTACACAGATATGGATGATATTCTATGATTTCAGGAAGCATTGGTTTGCTAATAAAGCAAAAAGGCAAGGTATAAAAAAGCAGAGCATAAACCAGTTTTGGAACATCTTTAAACTGTAATCATCCCTGCAAATATCCATTCCCGCTGATGCAGCTACATGGCATCCGTACTTTCAGAAACACCATTCACCATCACATGATCCAAAATCCTAAATTTATGCAAAAGGCCATAGCTAAGATACTCTGGTTCCTCAGCTTCCCTCAATTTCCTCCTTGAAGAAATCTGCAGGAGAATCTCAAAATCTAGAAATGTATCTGAGAATAGAGAGTTGCAGAAGAGTTTATAAGCTATTTCTGTTAGACTAAAGTTCTGAAACAGCAATCTGTTTTGAAACAGATGACAATTTAACACTTCTAGCATTTCATTCACAGACCAATCCATCCTGGATTTGCTTAATGCTCTACCCCTTTCTAGCAGCCTTGTATTTACAACTGCCTGAGTGCAGCAGAACGCAAAGAAAGAGGAAAAAACTCTCTATTTTCATTTTACTTTATAAAGTGGGAAAAAAAGGAACAGGAAAAAAAATCAGTGGAACTATCTCATAATTACTGTTTAAAAAAAAATAAAGAAAAAGAAAATGTAGAGAGTCAAAATATTGTAAGAGTCTATACTATTTTAATGTGATAATTGCTTGAGCACAACAGAATTTTCTCCATTTATCCTTATAATTAAAGTAGAAAATCTACTGAGTGGGGTTTTTGTCAAGAATGAAACTGCTGTTTAAATGGAATGCACGACATTACATGCCAGCAGGAAAAAAATACTGAGAGAAGAAAAAAGGATGACTTTAAACCCACAATGATATTTTTCTGTAATACTGAAGGTAACACACATTACAGCATTGCTTGCAGTTCAAATGACTGAACATTTCAAAGCATAAAGTTGTAAGACCTGCTAAACTTTCTAGGACAGTTTTTGTGAATAGAGGAAAAAGGGACAGAGACACAGAAGAGCAGCCTATTCAGATTTTCCAAACTGAGCACGTGGCTAACACCATGAGGCCAGCAACAGACAAAAAATGCTTAATGTTGACTTGAAATCTAAACAAAGTGCATCTAACAACCCAGAAGGTTGCATTCTCTCAGGACAAACTGTGACTTGGTCAGGTGCTGGACAAGATGGCAGCCTGTGGACAGCCAGAGCCTCTGGCAGTAAAAGGCCAAGATTTCATGTGATGGATGCATCAGTCCTGAGCCCAAAGGCATAATGGCAACACTTTTCTTGAGAAGGGTACCCTTCCACCATCCTGTTTATTAAAATAATGAATTGTGAAGAACTGTAAACTCAAGGGCAAAACCTTGTGTTCTTCACAGCAGCTTACAAATGACATTAGGTTATTCTAGCACTAAAAAGCAATAGCGTAGAACAAGACTGGGAGGAAAGACATGCAAAGAGTTGCCGTATTTGCAGTAGCAGGTAGACGTATTTATAGCTAAAAGTGGACTTTTGACTTGTTTGACCTCCTATACCCTCAGTCTAGAAGCCATATTCCATTAAGTGTCTGAAATGTCTCAGGAAGCGAATTCAGGATCACCTCCTAGAGATGTGTGCCAGAAGCAACTTTGCAGCAAATAGCTCAGAGTAGAGATGACACTATCTTTAATTTTTCCTGATGACATACACATGTGAACAGAGTCAACACTGCCTTGAACTAGAGCTGCCTGTGTTGATGGCACTAAGGTTTTCAGCCTATAACATTAATTGATTCTCCTGGCTTCTCCAAAACTTGGTCTCTGACTGAACCTTTATCAACAATATTTACTCTCCTGTCTCTCCACAGCAGCAGCATTTCTCAGTGCCACAGCACTAGATGAGAGAGAAAAAAGAAAGCAAATGCATTGTCTATTGAATCCTTATCATAAAATTAGCACTTAAATCCAGCTAATCACACCACTTAATCTGGGGACAACATGTAGAGCTCAACAGGGCTGGAAAGAGATTATTCTTATAATCCCTAAATCATAGAGCTGGCATGAATGAAAGGTTCATCACTGTTTACTGAAAGAATGAACTTCATCCATTTTTGTCTCTCATTTTTAAACCTGGGAGTACCACTAATTTCTCAAAAGGCAATGACACAGTCATTTACAACAGTGATCATGGTATTACTCCACATCAAAACCAGAGAACTGTTATTCTGAAAGCCTGCTCCCATCTCAAAGTCAGTACCAAGCCTATATCCTGCACTCCCTGCACTCTCCATATAGAACTCTCTAATTTTTCAGACATGATACAGAACTGAATGCATATGCCATTGGTGGGCAATGTTAAATCAAAAGCAAAGTAAAAGGACAAGCTCTCCTTCCATGCTGTGCTCTCTTCTTTTTCTTGAAAATAAAATTAGAGGTATATATAGATTAACTTATTGTTTACTCTAGGCAATGTCACAGTTCCTGCTTGCTTCCATTACAACGAACAAATGCACAAACTTACTACTTGTATATACAGTTCACTTCGGAGAAGCAAACAGGCTGAGCCAACAGCTTTAGCGAGTTGTTATTATATGACTAAGATACAAACACAGATAACCACAAAGTTTGATAAGCTGTGGGAACTGAACCTTGAAGACTGTTGGACGAACAAGGCTGCTAGTCTGATGGCTGAGATGCAAATGATGTAGTCTCATTTCTGATGAAGATGGAATCTGTTTACCTTTTCTATTTTATTACCAACATGGAATTTCTCATCATGTAAGGGAGTCCTAACAATACATTTGGTAATCCTGAACCTCTTGTATTACAACACTAAATTTAAGAGAGAATTCTGGGCTTTCATTGAAAAGCTCTGGAAGAGCTCTCTAAGAAGCAGATTGAAAGCATTTACACTGGGACTTCTAATATGGCCTGATGAAACGGAGTTTTCTACCTTCAGCTCATGTGAGAGTTCCAGTTCTAAGAAGGCTCTCTTTCAGTTATTACTTCAGAGTAACTTAGGCTTTTTCATTTGCATTTCTGACATACTAATTCAAGCAAGACAGAAAAAATGTAAATAGAGGCATTTTTTCATCCTTCCTTAAGTGGTTTCACCAGATGTCCTAGAGTTTCCAATTCAATATTCAGATAAAACACAGACATCTTTTCAGCATCTTCATGCCCCTTCTCTACTGAAATACATTTGACAACCCCTCTATTAGCACAATGCACGACACATGAAAACTACGGGATCAGATGTAAAACTTGCCTACACATACAGACAGAATCAGAATCCAAATCAGCTTTAAAACTCAAAGGGCCTTGGCAGTGCCTGTTCACAGCATTGACATCCCTTATTTACATTACATTGTATTTACTGTTGGGAGGACTAGCAGAGGCCAAAACCAAAAGTGAATTCCCAGTGCTAAAGCTGCCAAGTTTATGGAGTCTTCACAAAGCACTTCTGAAAGATATAATTTCTGTATTGCAACTAACTGTCATCTCAGTATCTACCAGCTGAAGCTAGAGTCCCTGGTGGAAAAAGACTCTACTATGTGCAAGGAATTGATTCTCATTTTTGTGCTGTGGCAGTCAGAAACTAGGCTCTTCTATAGCAGCATTTTGTGTAGATTGCCAGTCACAACATCAAGACTGTTGCTCAAGTCTCCAATTACTGAATGCATTCTTCAAAATTAGGTTTGACTTTAAACTTTACTTGGCATTTCTTCTCCCATTTGCATGGACATGTGTCAAAGAAACACGTGCTCCTTTAATGGAACCAGTGAAATAAAGCAGGGTCAGATGCAAGTGTGTGGAGATGCAAGTATGTGGGTGTTTTTCAACTTTTATCCCTTGTACTACAGCCCTGAATTCAACATTTGCATTTCACATCCTTCTGATCCCAAATTCAACTAAATCTTATAATATACCCATCACACAAACACATATGTAAGCAGATAGCCACCACAGACTCACATGCGCAATATCCAAGGAAAACCACTAATGGGAGAACTGGGGTTTGCTGGAATTTCTTTTCGCACATAGGGCTCTGACTGTCACAAAAGTACCTGCCACTGTTACCACTGGCTTTTCACTCCTGCTCATTCCTCACTTGCCTGAAGAGAGCAAAGCATGGAGAGGAGGTCAGTTGAAATGGTTTCTCCCATTCACTCCCAGATGTGATAGAACCAACAGTTGCAGCACTTTTCAATTAAATATTGCTGTTACTGTGAGCAGCCCAGTGCAACACAGCACATCCAAAATAATTTCATGTACTCCTCCAGCCATGCAAATATTTTTATTACTAAGAAGTTCTCAGATCAGACTGAATGGAAAAAAAATAACTAAGAGGAAAACTAGGAAACTGCCAAAACAGAATTTTCTCTGAAGAAAATTTCTGAAACAACACAACTGTTAAGGAAGCTACATTATTATTTGAGTTAGTGATGTGTTGGCTTTACTTTTAAGTTTCATTGATATCAAGACATTTTCCCTATGAGTAGCATAAGACTCAATGTCCCTAGACAGTTTATTTTTTGTAGAGGTCCTGTATTGCCTCATATGTTGCTTATGTGGGGCTTACAAAGAAAATTCAGTTTCTTTAAAGTTCCTAAAGTTATTCCACATCTGGACTAAACCAGCTTTCCTGTTTTATACAAAACAAACAAACCCCGCAGAACTCAGGTCAAAAGACCTACCACCAAGTAGCCTTGTGACTGGAGCATCTACTCAAGCTTTGGCGGTGTATTTGAACACCTGTTTTAAAATCTGAAGAAGGTTTTCCAATGTAGTCTTTCACCATGCAGGAGAATGCTGCCACTGCTCAACTATTCTACAGGTGTGTCTTGAAAACTGGAAGCACCATTAAAGCAAGTTTCCACAGGGGTGGGGGGAGGACAAATTCCTGACTTTATTGCAGACCAGTATAGCAATTTACATGTAAAATTTATGTACCAGATTATCACCCCTTTACAGGAAAAAAAGAAAAAAATAGTTTATTGGCATGAGGCTTATGGGAATAGCTCTATGCAAGACATCCAAGTGAAGGAATGTGATGTTTAGCAAGAATTAAGTCTCAGTTACAATGCATTTGTTCTGACGATGGAGCATAGAAGTTTTGGCAACTCCAATCTGTATTCCCATATATATTCGATATATTTTGTTTGATGACTACATTTTTATGTGAAATGTAAGGCTAGTTTCTTGGTATCTCTCAACTTCAAAGCTTTCATTTTTCTGCCAGAAATGTCCTCAGGAGGTCATTAAATCCTGGGTCACCAGAGACCAAGAGCAGTAAAGAGGATGATATAATCTGTATCTGGGAAAAAGGCCAAACTCAGCTCCTACTGATGCTCCAGCACTTTGATTCTGAAGGGAAAACTTCACCTTTTTTTTTTTTTGAATACTTAGCAAGACATCGACTGTTTCAAGTGGCATCAAGCAGCCAAAAGGGATGTGGGACAGAAAAAAGCAAGGATTAAAAAAACCCACTACCACCAAAACACAAAAACCCGAGGAAGAATAAGCAAGAAGGCTTTGAAATAAAAACTTTTAAAAAAATCTTCACTACTAATGCAATAAGTTGCCAATGTTAATTACAAATGAACTACTGTCAAGAGAAATCTTCTTCAAATGGAGCTGACTGTACTTCAAATTAAGATAAAAATCAGTCATTGATATGTCTCAGAAGAGCTGACACTTTGCATTAGCCCCACTTCTTAAATGCATTCCTTTGTTTTTTAAAATCTGATCCCGCTAGAATCTCAGTATTTTTCAGGACCATGTGAATGTCCCTAACCTCAGAGGAGCCCTCCACATGCACCCCCAGCCTCTATCTAGATGAGACCTGCAGCAATGAAGTCCCAGTGATATACAGGATTAAAAGTCTTTAAGGGTGAGAGTGCAGCTGCCCTCTCCCCTTGCTGCAGTAGCACAAATGAAGGAAGCTTACAGTGAATTTGGTTCCTTCCAAGCAGAAGAATACAATACATATGGCCACAAAAGTCAGTAATGTTCCTGTTTAGTGTGGTGGTGTAGCAGTGCAAATGCACCCACATGCACACAAGCTATGGACTATGAGACAAGCCAAGTTGTTGGTAAATGCCTTACAGCATTTCCAGGCAGCTCTTGACAAGAGTGGAAACCATGATACTCAAGAGTGGCTGATTATCCCTGAAAAACTCAAGTTCCTGAGCCCCTGTGGTATGCTTTTCAGTAGCTCAAAGAAGCATTGCATACTGCTGAGAGTAACTACTAATGCTCAAGAGATTTACTGCCTAGCTTATCCTAAGGCTCTGCTTTTCAGGAGGAGATACAGCTGTACAGTAGAGGCCTAAACAAGAAGCAAGCACGGCCATTTACTTTGAAGCTTTACCTCTTTATCCAGATAACCTGCACATTCTACTAGCATCTACAATCTTGCACTTTATTGTCTTAATAATGATGGTCTTTATGAAAGTAACACTAATGAGAAGCTACTAAAACGGAAAATATGAAACAGCAGCTGACATTGTGCCCCCAAATCAACATTTATACCTTCCAGACCATCAGAACTTTTTAATACTGTTTTCATTTTTGCTCCCAAAACTGTGCTCTAAGACACATTAGAAGTTCATGTCAGAGCTACAGGCAGAGGATTAAAATAACTGTTCAAGAAATGTTTTCTCTTTCCACCTCATTCTTCAAAAAAAAAACAAACCCTAAGATACTGTAAATCTAGAAACCAGAATTTAAGTAAAAACATTGCAAGATCACATTGCTTCTCACCCTCCACATCCCTTTGCAACTTAAGCTTAAGGTAAAGCCAATCACTTACTGTAGCACAGTAACAACTCGTGATATTTCCAAATGTCAGTGACACAGAAGAAAAACACGTATGCAAACAGAAGTATGTAAAGAACACCAACACTAAAAAAATACAAAAAACCAACTAAACCCTCCATAAATACTGTTCTCTAAGAGAAGCACCATTTTAGTCCGGTGATAAATAGTTGCCTGAAGAACAGATATTTCCAAATATGTAACAGTGAAGCAAGCCTGTAATTACAATTCAAGCCTCCAGGCTGCGACATTTCACAGCCTACCAGCATCCAAAAGGAAACAGTGCTGACACAGAAGCAATAACCTTACATATTTAGACTTACAAAATAGTAAAATGTTAAAATCAGAGAGCAATAATCATACCATGGATTCAGATATTCTTCTAGGAGACCAAACACAGGCCTGGCTGCTGCACATGGTGGCTCAAGGATCCAGGCAGCTACTGGGGTGACAGGTCAAACAGGTCATCCAGAGACTGACTCTCACCTCGGCTCATTCCAGGCACCACTCCCAGCCCAGGGATGCAGTTGTAAAACTGTGCTGGTTTTGCTGGGACAGAATTGTAGGTCAGTCCTGGCTCGTAGGCCATTAGCAGTTTGGAGTCAGACAGGGCAGCTCTGAGCTGAGTTGGATCACAGGTGTATTCCAGGCTATAAACATCACTCTTAGTATAAAGGGGTAAGTTTGCTGGACACTGGAGAGGGTTTCCTATGTATTGTGACTTCTGTACATTTGCTGGCTTGAGTATAACTTTGCATGCTTTGTATTAGTATTAGTTTGGCTGTTGGAGTGGCTGCAACAAGGGAAGACTGACTGATATTGTCTACCTTGATTTCTGTAAAGCCTTTGACATGGTTCCATATGACATCCTTACCTCAAAATTGGAGAGCTATGGTTTTGAAGGGTAGACTGTTTGATGGATAAGAAATTGGCTAGATGGATGCAGCCAGAGAGCTGAGGTCAATGGCTCTAAGTCTACCTGAAGACTGGTCATGAGTGGTGTCCCTCAAGGCTCTGTCTTGAGTCCACTGCTCTTTAATATCTTTATCAGTGACATAGACAGGGGCATTGAGTGCACCCTCAGCAAGTTTGCAGATGACACAAAGCTGAGTGGTGCAGTTGACACACCAAAAGGACAGGATGCCACCCAGAGGGACCTAGACAGACTTGAAAAGTGGGCCCATGAGAATGTTTTCTTATGCTTATAGTCAATTAAAAAAATAATTTCATTAATTATTAATTAATAAAATAAACATGGCAATGAGATCAGTGACATCTGCATGTTTTGTGGGTGAAGCAAACACCATGGAAAGAACTGCCTCTAGAAGCAGCCTTGGGGAGAGCAGCCCAAGGCTAACAGCACACACTGCAGCATGACACCCCAGGGAAGATGGTGGAAAGGGAGGAAGAAAGAGGACTTCTAGGGTTTATCATCAGGCTGGGACAGCAAGCTTATAAACTGTTTCCTAATGTTAATTTGTGCTCCTTTTACTTCCTTCACTGCAGGAGCAGGGAGGTGATCATGCCCCTTTACTCAGCTTTGACAAGGCCTCACCCCGAGTACTGTGTCCAGTTTTGGGCCCCTCACTACAAGAGGGACATTGAGGTGCTGCAGAAGGTACAGAAGCAGGCTACCAAGCTGGTAAAGGGCTTAGAATATAAGCCTTATGAGGAAAGACTGAGGGATCTGGGGCTGTTTAGCCTGAAAAAGAGAAGGTTAAAGGGAGACCTCATTGCTCTCTATAACTACCTGAAGGGAGATTGTAGAGAGGCAGAGACTGGTCTGTTCACCCTAGTGGAGAGTGATAGGACAAGGGGAAATTGATGCAAATTGCACCAGAGGAGGTTCAGGCTAGACATTAGGAGGAATTTCTTTACTGAAAGTGTTGTCAGCCATTGGAATAGGCTGCCCAGGGAGGTGGTTGAGTCACCATCCCTGGAGGGGTTTAAGAGACGGGTAGATGTTGCGTTGGGGGCATCATTTAATAAGTTGATAGAGCTAGGACAAAGGCTGGACTCGATGATCTCCAAGGTCTCTTCCAGCTGTAACTGTTCTATGATTCTATGCTTTGGAAAAGTAAGATTTTCCCTATTGAATGCTAAAGAAAATGAACCACTGAGATTTAAATATTGACTACTCATTTTAAATGTTACATTTATTGATGCTGGTAAGCAATCATCCCTCCTTCAGTGCAATTATGCTTGGCCAGAGAAGTAGAACTTTATTCAAGAGCTGAGCCTCAAGCTCAATGCTACAGTGTTGGTTTAGTACCTTCTGGATATCAGATCAGACTGGGTTGATCTTTCAATGAGTTGACAGAGACTCTTCAGCTTGACTTCTGCAAAATCAAGTTTCTAAACAAGGATTCCGTGGAATCTGTAACCAAGAAAAAAAACCAACCTACACAACTCTGTCATGTATAAAAACAAATCCAAACATGAGAAGCACTAGTGGACTCTCCCTCTGCATTTGTTAGCACGGTTTCATGCTGTCCCTCTCAGCCCAGAATTAATTCAAGTCACAGTGTCCTAGCAGGGCAGAGAAGACAACCACCAGTGCAATCACTTTCTGCAGGCCACAGAAAAGCTGATTCTTTCAAGTGTGCTGTACAGAAAACAGCATTATATATGGGCCTATTGTGAAAAAGAGGGCTGTCACTTCACAGAAATGCGGCATCTCAAAGAGGCCACATTGAACACATGAAGTGGGTCTGGTTACCTTGACTTCATTAAAGCTGTGCAAATGCTGAAGTTCATGAGTGTATCTCAGTGAACTACAGCAAAAAGTGTGGAACTACTAACATAGTAATTGCAAAATAATAAAAGAGGAATCTATATCTGAGAATCAGTTCAGACCAGTAAGCAGTTCTCCTGAATTGTTCAATGCCGGGCAAGTTTTCAAGTACACTCCAGTCACCTCACAGGGAATATTCATATGTTCTAATTTCCTTCCAGATTAAATGCTTTCTCATTTTGCAAGAGAGGCTTTAAAAGTCATAACAGAATCAGTACTCATTGTTGCACGGAGTAATAACCAGATTATTCTTAATGAGGGACTAAAGAGTCCAATTATATAATAATTTATACCGAGAACTACGACTTACTATAAACACCCCAAAAATACTAGGCTTGGGACACTGAGCCAAGACATATGCTGCTATTACAGCAACAAATTGCTCCATAGTTTAATGCTGTGTCTTTCCTAGAAGATTGGAGGTGTCTGGGTTGGACTCCAGGCACTATTTTAAGAGAAGGAAGTGGAGGGCATTTGAACCAGCAGCTAAATATTGATGATCTAATTTGGAAACTGGATTAAACTGCACAGATTAACACACCACTGTACAGTTGCATGGACTTATGGTTGTCAAAACAACCAGCAGAAAATGTATCCCACTAATCCTTGCCAATTAGATCTGTCTCCAGCAATATTAAAAAGATTTATTACTACCACAGAGATATGTACAGTGATTTCACTGCATATATCTCAACTGATATAATCTCTAACTCGCTCTGCAGCTTAAAATACCAGTTCACAACCAGAAGAGATGCTCAGTTTATAAATGAATGCTGGAAGCAATGGAAGACTCTTGGATGTTATCGGAAATGTGTAATTTCTTAGAAAATATTAGTGTTTTCCAATTCATTTTCCACAGTAGTGAGTGTGCAAATATGTATTTATTTTATAAATATATAAAAATTGCTATTACCCTATGCTTCCCACATGAGGCAGAATCCTATATTTCAAGCAAGAAACACACTGATTTCTGTTTTGGTGTTACCTTAAAAACTTATTTTCCTTGCAATGAGGAGTCCTTGGTTTTATGTTTTAGGAAAGAAAGTCAGGAAGTTGCATATTGTATTCAGTTCCACTACTGCCTGCTCGCAGAATTATTTACTCTGTGTAATCATAATAGTACAGAAAAGGGGGGGAAAAAAGAAAGAAAAGAAAAGCCATTTACCTCCTTTATAGGAACAGGCAGAGACTGAGCTAATCAGTATTCGCAAAGTGTTCTAAAGAGAGCGGTCTATGTGTGAAAGACTAGTTTTTTTTCCAAACACAGAGAAGACCCGTGCTGGAGATTTTCTCAGTGTTAGCTGAGAGTTTCATAGCTTGATGTTTACTCCCTGCCTCACAGTGAAAATCAGGAAGAGAAGCAAACACTCCCAACTTCTAGGGCTCCAGAATAACACCATGCAAAAGTTGTGTGGCGTCTCCACCTGTAAGGAGCTAATCCCATTACTTGTCTGTATGGTTTAATTAACATGCTTTCATCTTTTATGCTCACCAATCCAGTGCAACTTTCCCTCCAAAAAAGAAAAAAAAGAACAAAAACTCCAAATCCCCTACAAAGAGCACCTTTTGAACTATCTCTGTCACTTGCAATTCCCCCAGGTGAAGCACTACAGCTGCCATAATGCCACATCTGCTTGGGTCAGCTCATGGAGTGGGATGCTTCAAAGAGCATCTCATTTCCCCACTGACAAAGTCCAGAAAATCCTCCCATGAAGTTCAACCTACAACATCCAAAGGAAAAACCTTTTCAGCAGAGGACTAATTGATCAGTTTATTGTAATTTGGCTACAATATGAGCAACCAATTCTTTTCCAATGCAATTTAATTGCCTTTGAAACAAAATCACTAGATTAGAATGTATTGTAATGAATTACTTTTATTTGCAGTAGTGCATACCCTGTGTTAAGTTTACAAAATCATTTTGAATATTTTCACATGACAAAGATAAGGATCCCACAAATGGATAACATTTTTAAAAATACCCTCAGAACTTCATTTTTAAAAAATAACACTCTCAAAATAACTCAAACAAGTAACTAAGAATAGTAAAAGATATTAAGGTATCCTTAGTTCCTAATTCCCAAACAGACTCACCGTCTAGAACTAACTAAAACCCTTAGATCCTTGCATCTATTTGTGGAGTAAGATACTATTTAGAGAAATATCAGTTGAATTAAAGGCATTAGAAGATGAATAGCAACGTTTAAGTAGTCAGGAAAAATAAACTCAATCAAATTATTAGCTCATTTACAGCCATTAAATGTCTGGAACTGCTTTAGAACTGAGAAAATATTTAAAAATAAATTACCCTGTGCAAGAAAAAAAAATACTATGTATGTAATTCAGGACCCTTTTTGATTTAATGATGCTTTTTAAATTCAGTTTGTTGCCCACACATGCACAAACACCCTTCTCTCCCTGAAAATCAGTACTGGGTTTTATTTTTCCTCCTGAAATGTGGTGAAGGACAATGTAAACACACACTAACACATGTGTACCTATGACATGAACCTATTTGGTGTGAATCAATTGAAATATTCACTCTACATCCTTAAAGGAGAAACTACAGCTTTCATGTGACAGCCAGTGTTAGTGTTTGACAGTGACTGTGCCAGCCACTCTAAAGCTGTATGAAAAGACTACCCTAAATAAGGAATAATACCACAGCCGAGAAAACACTGAAGCAGGTCCTGGCTCCTTCCATAGAATCAGTCATGCATTTTGTCGTGTTAAACACAATATGTGATTTCTTAAACTGAAAATATTTTGGCTTCAGGCTACAATTAGTCCCAGCATAAGAAGAGGACGTCAGATAGAACACAAGTGTCTCACAAATAAACTGCGTTTAAATAATAACTAAACCCCACCATGTCCCTTGCCCACTTACGCCCCGAGAGCTCCTCTCCTGCCACTGCAGGCGCCGGAGCGCGGCTCGGCGGACCCTGCCAGCCAGCCAGCCCGTCACAGGCTATCGCTCAGCGAACCACAGCGGGAAACGCTTTGTTTTCGGTAGTTTGAAGAGAGGTCAGAATGAAAAAAAAATGTAGGATGCTACACCAGTAACTTTACCGAGAAAAACAATTTCTTTTAGCCGGTATACTTCCTCTAGGCAAATTAACAAACAAATTAGAACAGCAGCGATAATGTATTTGTTGATATTATTAAAACTGCTCTGGTAGCACAAGCAGAGGCTCTAGGGGAGGCTTGTTCACACCGGAGGTGGCCTCCCCGCAGCCCCGCCGAGCCGCGATTAAAAGGCACTGGGAGGCACCGGGACGCAAGCTGAGCTCCCTGACCAAGGCTGACAGACCCGGCTGCGCCGTAAGAGCTGGTACCTGAGAGCTGGCTCCCTCCCGCCGCCTCCAGCCCGGTTCCGCAGGGCCTCACCGCCCTTTTGCCTCCGCCCAGCCCCGATCGTGGGCCTTAGCGCCGCCTCTGCCCGCCGCCCGCCATTTACTCCGGTCAGGCA
>VWZO01013913.1:0-12803 GCA_013396975.1 Bucco capensis | reverse complement strand
AGAGGGGAGAAGAACCTCTCTGGATCTGCAGAGGGTGTGCTGGCATTGGCTATGCCCAGGGGGGGTCTGCCGGTGCCAGGGACACGCTCCCGGAGCTCTGCCCTCGCCTGGGGCTCTCACGCTGCGCCCCGTTCCCCTCGACTGGCCGCGTACCACGGCCGCCAGTCCCGTCCTACCTACGCCAGCCTAGCCAATCACACTCCACCACCCAGCCTCCTCCCCTCGCTATTCGCCCGATTCCCTGCCAATCCTCACACAAACACACACTCCCGCCCCCCACTCCGGCTCCCTCTGCCGGCCTGTGACGTCACTCCGCGGGTCCCCTCCGAGCTGGTGGTCGCGCCTCGCTATTGGTGGGGACGGAGAGGGGCGTGGCGCGGGGGGCGTGGCGGGGGGCGCGGCTTTAAAGCGAGGCGCGGGGCGGCGCGCCAACCCCATGCGCACCCCATTTCCCGCCCCGTACCCTTCCCGGTACCCACAGCCTAAGCCCTGCCGGTACCGGGCAGATGGAGTTCAGCTGCGGAGTGGGGGGTAGCGCTGCTGCCCCACCGGGGCCAGGGCCGCCCCTTCCCTCCGCTGCCGTCCCAGTCGTCCCCGCCCCGGTAGCGCCTATGGAGGGTGAGGAGTACGAGAGCCTGCCCAGCGGCGCCTCGCTCGGTACACACATGATGGCCGGGGCGGTGGCGGGCATCATGGAGCACACGGTCATGTACCCGGTGGACTCGGTCAAGGTGCGTCCCGTGGCGGAGTAGGTAGTGGAACTCTCCGGGATAGGCGCTCCGGTTGGTTTGGTGGTCTCCGGGAAGGGGTGTTAACAGGATACCGGAGTGCCCCGGGAGGGTGTGCTGGGGCGGGACGAGTGCACCAGGACCGGAGGTGTACCGGAGTGCACCGAGGATGTACGGGAGGGTGTACCAGGAGGTGAGTGCACTGGGTACCGGGAGTGTACTGGAGTGTGTGCGCAGGGAGTGCATGCACGGGCTACCGGAGGTGTACGGTGCTGGAGTGTGTACACAGGGAGTGCATGCATGGGGTAGCGGAATACCGGAAGGTGTACCGGAGCGTGCCGCGGGTGCCCGACAGTGCATGTGCATGGAGGATGATCGCACCAGGTAGCAGCACTGCCTGGGAGAGTGTGCACGGGGTACCGGAGTGCACCGGGAGTGCTCAGGAGGCTGTGTATGGGAGATGCGTGCCGCTGGTACCGGGTGTGTACCGGAATGTACCGGGAATGTGTGCTTGCCGAGTACCGGGGGTGTAGGGGGATGCATACATGGTGTACCGGGGGTGTCCAGGGGTGCATGCCCTGTGTAGCGGGGTCTGTGCAGTGAGTGGTGTCGGGGTGCTCATAGCTCCTGGGGTAGGGAATGTTGCTTGAGGAGGGTGCAGGAGGTGCTGGGTGGGGAAGGTCCCCAAGGTGTCACCCTGGAGGTGTCTGATGGAAGCTGGAGCTGTGCACCCAGCCTGGAGCCATCCCTGCAGCCTCTTGAGTACCATCCTGGGCAACCCCAGCATCCACATCCCATGGGCCTTGCCACCTCCTGCCACAGCAAGCAAAGTCCTTGTGCTGCTGCCTGGGGTGGGAGAGACCACCAATGTCCTCCTGTGTGGAGTGCCTGGTGGTTCTTCCATCCCATAGTATTGGATTGTCAGTCCAGGAGGGAGAAGTTGCGCACTCTGGCATAGCTGCAGATGGTGTGAACCTGGCCTAGATGATGTGAAGGTGGCTTTCAGCACTGCTCCAGCCCCATGGGAGCAGTGGCTTTAGCAGGGTCAGGCCTTAGGGAAGGGGCTTGCAGCCATGAATGCAGCTGAGCTGCTCCTGACTAATGCCTGTGCTCTTGGTGCTGTTGAGCACTCATAAGGGAAGATTTCATGGTGTTATCTGTGGGATAGGAAGCACCATGAAGGGTATTTTCTCCTCCTGCCCCACCAGTGTGGTACTTTGGTGACTTAAAGAGAAAATAAGGTTGGGGAAAAGCCCAGCTGCCTCAATACTGTATTGCAAGTGCTGACAGATGTAGTAGGAATAGATGATCTAATTGCTTCTTTATTCAAGGCAGAACTCCCTGCAAGAGTAGAAAGAGGAATCGAGAGGAAATGCCTTTGCTTTGAGGCACTGGAGGTCTTGCCAGTGTGCTGTGATAAGCACTCAAAGGAAATAGTCTCTGCTTTTTTTGGGGGGTAGGTGATATTTTCCCTCTGGCTCTGTGCTTGCTGGACCTAGCTCCTAGCTTTGGGCTGCTTAGCATCCCTCTGAGGAGTGAGTGGGGTCTGTGCCTCCACAGCAGCTCCAGGTCCTGGGCAGAGCAGGCAGCCAGCATGTCCTCATCATCCCTCTGGACTTTGTGGGGCTGGTTGAAGAGGGCATTTCCTCTGCGGGGAGAAAGTGAAAGTCCTGCCTGGCTTCCTGGAACGGGAGGTGCTTGGCAGGAAAGGGAGAGAAGTGTCACTTAGCTCTCCACTTGCTTCAGGGCTGGCAGCTCCTGGGGGTTAAGGAGAGTGTTGCCAGGACAATGGCTTAATGCTGGGAATAACCCTGCTCAGCAAACTGCCTTCAAGTGCTGGGAAGCAGGGAAAATCCTCCAGCTGTTGGCTGGTTGCAGGGAGAACTCAGTCAGAGCCCAGCCAAGGTCACTTCATGGGGCAGAGTGGAATCCTGAGGGGACGAGCACTCTGCCTGCTCTGGGAAAAGGTGGGAATCCCAACAAAAGGCCTTTTAGGATCAATGGGAGGAGCCAAGCACTAATGAAGCTCATAAAAGCAGCTCTCTCTGTCACTTTACCACCAGGATCATGCTGCTCTCCTTCTAGAGAAAAGCAGCAAAGCTCCTTCCTTCATCTGGATAAGAGTTCCTGGGATTGCTCCTGGCTGAGCAGAGCCCATGGAGGAGGTGGTGGTGGTGGTAAGGGGCTGTGGATGCTGCAGGAGGAAGCATGGTGGTGATAGGTAGATGGTTGGACTTGATGATCTAAGAGTTCTCTGCCAACCTTAATGATTGTGTGATTCTGTCTTGCTCCTAGTGCTTAGGC
Source organism: Bucco capensis (assembly GCA_013396975.1). Taxonomy (NCBI): domain Eukaryota; kingdom Metazoa; phylum Chordata; class Aves; order Piciformes; family Bucconidae; genus Bucco; species Bucco capensis. The sequence goes on along the minus strand of VWZO01013913.1, from coordinate 9,771 downwards.
TTGTTTTGTTCTGGAGCTGCTGGAAAGGGGCAGCTCTCCTCAACTGCCTCCAGACTGACAGATCTACAAGGACTTGTGGTGATGGCAGCAGAAGGGAGTTTCAGGAGGACTCCCTCCCTTCCTCTTAAGCCATGTAGAGTTTTTCTGTGAGGCTGCAGGAGGTGGTTTCCCAAGGCAGGTAAAATAGCTGCCTTGAGGATGTCAAGCACATCCTCACCTGGGAGCTAATTGCTGCTGTGAGACAGCTCAATGAGAAGCTGGAGATGTGCTGGGGCTTGAAGGTACCCTAAGGACAGCTCTATGTCCTAGTCCTTCTCCAGGCAAACCTCAGGTGTCTCTAGCCAAGCTGGTGCTGTGCATGGTTCAGGAGGTCCTGTACTGTCATAGGAACTCCTGGGCTGAAGGGGAGAAAGAACATCTGTGATGCCAGAGGGGAGTAGAAAGGAAACTCCCACAATGGGACTTGTTGGGAGTGAGTCTTCAAGTGGCTTCAGCTAGGACAGTGTCAACTGTGGGTGACCTGCCTGCTGCAAGGAGACTTTGGAGCTTCCCTGCTTGCCATAAGGTCCTGAAAGCATCCAAGTATGGCTGAGGGTGGCAGGGCAGATGAGCTCCTGTGAGCTGTTTTACTGTGGGTTGGTTAGAGTTTGGGGTTAGGGATGCTTGGGTTTGGTGGTAGGAGGTTTTACATCTCCCTCTCGCAACACAGGTCCAGCAGGAGCTTTGGTTCCAGGTGCTGGAAAAAATCCCAGCTAACCTGTTGGATTGAGCCTACATTCCCACCCCATGGAGCTTGCTGGACATGGGTGGCTTCTAGCCCAAGTGTGGTGCTTGTCTAGGGAGCTGAAAAACAGGCTAGCCCCAAACAAAAGAGAGAGAGGGAAGGGAGTGGAGAGGTGAAGCATGGCATGGGTCAGGCCAAGCCTTCTGTGGTCAGCAGGCTCTGACCCAGCCACTGCTTGTTGTCCCTGGGAAAAGCAGAGGCTGTTCTCTGAGCCTTTGGGCAGCTGCAGGGAGCTCAGGGAGGGGGTTGCTGTGTCCCAGCAATGTGCAGGCTGAACGTGGAGAAAGCATGTGATTGATAGTCAGGAAAAAAACCAAACCCCAAACCAAGACAGATCTGAGCTTCTTTGTCCAGTGGCATGCTGAATCTGAGCCTCTGCAAGGCTAGAAAAGCACCCTGGGCTGCTCCTTTTCTCCTGGCTCCAGGAAGGTTGCATCCCCAAAGAGAAGGGAACCTGGGGGACCTGCAGCTGTCACTTCTGCTGTTGCTGCTCAGGACTACCAGGCTGCTTGTGGTTGTTTAGTGCCCTCTTGCCTTATGCAATGAGGATGAAGCTAAGTAGGTGGAGAAATATCTTAAGAAGAGGGAGGTGAGGCTCCTGGAGCAGCTTGTTGGCCTCAGATAGATGGCAGGAGCTTGAGGGGTGGGTGGTGAGGCTTGCAGAGCTCATCCTTCACACCATGATAAACTTATCAGAGCTGAACCTGTTCTCTGCTCTGTGCCTCTTGCATTGCAATGTTCTACACAGGAGATCTTGCCTTTGGTTCCTCCTTGGGCTCTTTGTGTGCACAGCTGGAAGGAAAGGGGCAAGGCTGTGGAGTTGCTGGTGTGGGTGAGGTGGTTCCAGCACACCTTCCCCATTTGCTCTGGGCTATGCTGGGAGCTCTTGAACCCTTCTGGAATGGCTCAGAGGATTGGTGGAGAAATGGAAGTTGGTGTTTATCCAGTCTCGTGTGAAAGCTCTTCAGTGAGGATGGAGCTAGGCAGCACTGGGGAGGCTACAGCTCCAATCCTGGGATCAGTTTGGATTCCTCACTGCCAGAAGGATGCTGAGGTGCTGGAGTGTGTCCAGAGAAGGGCAAGGAAGCTGGGGATCCAGAGCACAAGTGTGCTGAGGAGCAGCTGAGGGATTGGTTAGTGTGGAGAAGAGGATGCTCAGGGGACACCTTAGCTCTCTCTGCAACTCCCTGCAAGGAGCTTGGAGCCAGGTGAGGGTTGCTCTCTTCTCCCAAGAAACAAGTGACAGGACAAGAGGAAACAGCCTCAAGTTGTGCCAGGGGAGGTTTGATCAGATTTTAGGAAGAATTTCATCCCTAAGAGCATTGGGCCAGGTGGAATCACCATCCCTGGAGGGCTTTCAGAGCCCTGGAGATGTGCTGCTTGGGGCCATGGATCAGTGGTGAGCATGGCAGTGTTGGGTGGGTGATCTCAGAGGTCTTTTCCAGCAGGAATAACTGTGCTTGTGCTGAGGGTGAGTTCCCAGCAGCACACACCATGCTTTTTGCTCCTGCACATGCCAGGCTGAGAGTTGATTGCTTCAGAGGAGCAACTCATCCCTCCTCACCTTTCTGCCAAGCTGCAAGCTTAAATGACACTAACTCCTTTCAAGGCATCTGAGCACTAGAGCCAGGCTGAGGTGGAGATGATCTGAGGCTCACTTCTGGAGCCTCAGGCAATGTCTTCAAGTTCCAACTAGCAGAGGAATAAAGCACCCAAAGCTAAGCCCAGAGGGCAGCTGGCTGAGCCCAGCTCAGCAGTGCTGGCTCCTGCTGAGTCATGCTGACAGCAGAGATGCTGCTAGGAGTTTCTTCCTGAAATCCAGTCCATCCTGAGGAGCATCCTGCAGGGCACCAAGAGCTGGGAGAGATGATAAGGCAAAGGGCACCTCTGGGGACATAGCAGCTGGGCATGTCCTTTGGATGGCTGTGCAGGAGAAGGTGACCTTTTCCCTCTCTCCCTTCCCACAGTATCCCATCTGCTCAGCCTGCCCTTCTAGGAAACACTCTGCTCTCTTTCCTAATCCAGCAGACTAACTGCTTCCCAAGTGTCACAAGCAGCTGAGCAAGTCCAGGAGCAACAAGCTGGGGCAGAGAGCAAGGGAGTGGTGTGAGCAGGAGGCAATTAAAACACCTAACTGTGTCTCTTCAGGCAGCCACCTTCATTCCCTCTGCTTGCCATGCCTCAACAAGAGCAGAGGTTACACTTGGCTGCCTCTGAGCTCTCTCAGAACCTTCTGCTGTTGCAATGAGCATCACCTCCCAGGTCTGGCAGGTGAAATGTGCCTAGCTTAGTGCTATGGCTACAAGCAGCAACTCAATTATTAACCCTTCTGGAGCTTTTGGGCTGATGCTTGTTGCATTGCAAGTGGGTAACTGAGGTGTCTCTCTCTCCCTCTGTGTGCTTTGTTGCAGACAAGGATGCAGAGCTTGCAGCCAGACCCTAAAGCTCAGTACAGGAGTGTGTATGAAGCTCTGAAGAAGATTGTCCTGACAGAAGGTTTCTGGAGACCTTTACGTGGGATTAATGTCACCATGCTTGGGGCTGGCCCTGCCCATGCCATGTACTTTGCCTGCTATGAACAAATGAAGAAGTCTTTAAGTGAGATTCTCCAGCAGGGAGGAAACAGCCACTTGGCCAATGGTATTGGTGTTTTTTGTGGGGGGGGGGAGGGTTTGGCACCCAAATAAACCCCCAAAGCTACTTGCAGATAACAGCCTGTCCCTTGCTTGCTTCCTTCACATATGTAGCCTGGCATCCTGCTCTGTGCTCTGCTTCTGGAAGATCTGCTGTAGGCAGCCTGCATTCCAACTGCAATAGCCAGCCAGGAGGATGCAAGATGCTGATGTAAGCCCAAGCTTGCAGGTGCCATCACCTGCCCTCTAGCTGAGTGCTTCATGCTCCTCTGAAACCTGTGCTCTGTCTTAGGACTATGACTGCTTGTTAGATCTTGCTTCCAGAGGGTAGAGATGGCTGCAGCAAGGTAGAGAAACCCTCCCTGGCCTGCAAGCCCTGATGGCACCATCCAAAAATCTTGGTCTAATCTAGGTTTCTGCTCTCCTGCTCTTCAATCTCAGATTCTTTGAGCACCAGTCCTCGATTGATTGGACAAGAGGTGTTGAGATGCAGTCACAAGGCTGCTGGTCCTGNCAGCTCCCTCAGTCTTTCCTCCTCAGCCTTATGTTCTAAGCCCTTTACCATCTCAGGCTCTTGAGGTGTTTGAAGTACAGGTTGTTCCAGATGTCTGCCTTGGAGCTCCAGCATGGTAAAGTGCACTGCATCCTCTGTGTGCTTGCATGCCTTGGGCAGGAGTTGGCTTCTGCCAGGAAGGTTTGAGGCCCAACAATGCCACTGAAACAGCAGAAACCTCTGAAGTGAGCAGCCCAAGGGGGTTACAGAAGGGTTTGTGCAGGAGGCACTTCTGCCTGGTGCTGGTGGGATGGTAGCAACCTGCCATGGCAGTGCCTTGGCTTGGCTCAGTGATGGGAGGAGAACAACACAGAATCCCAGACTTGTCAGGGTTGGAAGGGACCTTAAAGATCATCTAGTTCCAACTGCCCTGGGCAGGGACACGTGGCACTAGAGCAGCTTGCTCCCAGCCCCAACACTGCCAGGCCTGGGGCTGCCACCACCTCTCTGGCCAACCTGGCACAGTGGCTCAGCACCCTCCTGGCCAACAACTGCTGCCTAACAGCCAACCTCAAGCTGCCCTCCTCTACTTTGGATCCATTCCCCTAGTCCTAGCACTCCCTGACAGCCTAACAAGTCCTTCCCCAGCTCTCTTGGAGCCCCTGCAGATGCTGCAAGGCCACAAGAAGGTCTCCTGGGAGCCTTCTCTTCTCCAGACTCAACAATGCCAACTGTCTCAGCCTGTCCTCAGGGGAGAGGTGCTCCAGCCTCTGAGCATCCTCATAGCTCTCTGTTCTCCTTCCTGAGCAACCTTGACAGCAGACAGACAAGCACTGCAGAGTTAGGTAGCTTCTTTGGATGCTGCTAGGCTCCTGAAGCTTTCCCCATCCTCCCTGGGCTGCTCTTCCTCCTGCTGCTTTTTTCCAGTCAGATGCTTCCTGGCTTAGCCTTTCAAGTAGCTACAGGCTCTCAGGCCCAGCAGAAGCAGCAAAGCTTTGCCTTAATGAGAGATGACCAAGAGTTGTTTGGGCAAGAGAGAATTTGGGCTGGAAAGCTACATCAAAGGAGAAGGTGTGGCTGGAGAGGCCCATCCTGGAGCCAAGTGCAGGGTCATTAATGGCATTAATCATTGCTGTGTACAGGATCTGTGCAGTTCATGTTTGAAACCATGAGTAAATGGGTGAAAAAACACCTTATTATGGCCATGCTGAGCCACTTGGGAACATTGCTCATGGCTCAGGTCAGCACAGGCTTGGCTGAAGCTGGGAGTGGTGTCCTGGCATAGGCAAAGCCTTGTGGGTTGGAGGGAAGAGGAGAGGTGATGGGAGAGCCATGGAGATGCTGAAGGGTCTAGGGGGGAAGCTGTGTGAGGAATGGGGAGCAGAGATGATGGCAGAGCCATGAAGATGCTGAAGGGTCTAGAGGGGAAGCTGTATGAGGAATTTGGAGCAGAGGTGATTGCAGAGCCATGAAGATGCTGAAGGGTCTAGAGGGGAAGCTGTATGAGGAATTTGGAGCAGAGGTGATTGCAGAGCCATGAAGATGCTGAAGGGTCTAGAGGGGAAGCTGTATGAGGAATTTGGAGCAGAGGTGATTGCAGAGCCATGAAGATGCTGAAGGGTCTAGAGGGGAAGCTGTATGAGGAATGGGGAGCTCACTTGGGGTGTTCAGCCTGGAGAAGAGGAGACTGAGGGGAGACTTCCTTATTGTTTTCTCACAAAGGGAAATGGAGAGGTAGGAGCTGAGCTCTTCTCTCTGGTGACCAGCAATGGGAGCTGAGGGAATGGCATGGAGCTGTGCCATGGATTGGGATGGGTATTAGGCAAAGGTTCTTCCCCCCAGAGGCTGCTGGAGCTCTGGCACAGCCTCCCCAGGGATGCAGTCATGGCACCAAGCCTGACAGAACTCCAGCAGCATCTGGACAATGCTCTTAGCCACATAAGGTGACTTTTGGGCTTGCCCTGTGCATAGATAAGAGTTGGACTCAATGATCCTTGTGGATCCTTCCAACCTGGGGATATTCTGTGATTCTGGGATGAGCTGCTCCTGGTTTCTGTCAAGCTGCTCAGGCTGAGTTTTCCTATGCTGGGAATGAGTTTTATCCTTGGTTGCTTCCTTGGGCTTGCTGTGGAGCTGGGCTGCAGGAGCCTGCTGCTTGGTACACCTGCACCATCAGCTGCTTCTGCATCTTTGGGGTGTTTGAAGGATGCTCTTGTGTCTTGCAGGTGTAGCTGGGAGTGTGGCCACGCTGCTCCATGATGCAGTGATGAATCCTGCTGAAGGTAAGGAGCCAGCAGCATCCTGCCTTGTGGCAGCAGGACTAGGGCATGGCTTGTGCCTTTGTACTTGGCACTGCTGAGGCCACACCTCCAATCCTGGGGTCAGGTTTGGGGCTTTTCAATCCCAAGAAGGACACTGAGGTGCTGGAGTGTGTCCAGGGAAGGGTCTAGAAGCACAAGTGTGGTGAGAAGCAGCTGAGGGCACTGGGCTTGGGTAATATGGAGAAGAGGAGACTCAGGGGAGACCTTCTTATTCTCTCCATCTCCCTGAAAGGAGGTTGGAGTGAGGTGGGAGTTGGTCTTTTCTCCCAAGGAAGAAGTGACAGGATGAGAGGAAACAGCCTCAAGTAGCACAGGGGTGGTTTAGTTGGATATTAACAACAATTTCTTCCCTGCCAGAGTGGTTAAGCATTGGCCCAGGCTGCCCAGGGCAGTGATGGAGTCTCCATCCCTGGAGAGACTAAAAAGCCATGAAGATATGGTGCTGAGGGCCATGGTTTAGGGGTGACCTGGCAGTGCTGGCTAACAGATGGGCTTGATCTTAAAGGTCTCTTCTTACTAAGTCCTAGCAGTTTGGACTTGGCAGGGGATGTTGGATCTGGGGGCCAGGTTTGGACTGGTTGTGGTGGTGACCAGCAGAGGTGTTACCTTGGCTAACAAGTCTTTTCTCTGCCTGCCCTTCTCGTGCCTTGCTGCTGCTGGAACCAGTGGTGAAGCAGAGGATGCAGATGTTCAACTCCCCATACAAATCTGTGCTGGGCTGTGTGAGGACAGTGCAGAAGACAGAAGGTTTTGGGGCCTTCTACCGTAGCTACACCACTCAGCTGACCATGAACATCCCCTTCCAAGCCATCCACTTCATCACCTATGAGTTCATGCAGGAACAAATCAACCCTCACAGGGACTATAACCCTAGCTCTCACATCCTATCCGGAGCTGTGGCTGGAGCTGTGGCTGCTGCTGCCACCACTCCTTTGGATGTCTGCAAGACTTTGCTCAACACCCAGGAGAACATGGCTTTGAGCTCTCTGAACATCACTGGCCATCTGTCAGGCATGGTGAATGCCTTCAAGACTGTTTATCAGCTAGGAGGGCTTTGGGGCTATTTCAGAGGGGTACAGGCCCGGGTTATCTACCAGATGCCTTCCACAGCCATTGCATGGTCAGTCTATGAGTTCTTCAAGTACTTCCTGACAAAGCACAAGCTGGAAAGAAGAACATCCTTGTGAAGGAGTGAAAGCAAGCCTCCATGGCTCCTTTGCTGTGTGTCTCTCTCTGTCTTTGTGTGTGTTTATGTGTGTGCCTGCAAGCCCCAAGCAGTTCTGCTGAGCTGTCTGCTGGCTTTGGGGAAGGAAAGGGTTCAAGTTGTCCTCAGGCAGTGTCCTCCTTCTTGCTTAAGCAATGACATAGCTCAGAAAGATTTGCTAGATGTATTTAAGGACTTTTCTTTTGGGAGAAGTGAGGTTGCTCATTGGCATTTGTCTCTGAAGAAGTTGGAAGATGAAGCTTCACTCTTCCCCAGTGCAGTATAACTTGGTTGGGGTTATTTTACAGCAAAGAAGCAAAATATCCTGTCTCAGAACTTGACTTTTTTTGATAGCAATATAAAAGAGATGGATAATGTTTATCCTTTATTTTTCTATCTAGGCTTTTGGGTTGTGTTGTGGTTTTTAAATGCTATTTACAGCAAGATGCTGAGCTGTTTCCAAAGGGCTAAATTCTTCCCTCCTCTCGAAGGAAGACACAAAAACATTGATTTTTTTTTTCACAGCCAAAGCTTATCCAGCATTTTGTCTCCAAATTAGTGACCTGGATTCTTGGGTCAAGGTACTTGAGACTTGCTGGGATGAGGAGTGAGGACAGCAAGGAGAACTCCAAAGGTCTTGATCACTATCCTAGGGGGAAAGGAGGAAGCTCAAGTCCGTTATTTTTTACAAGGAGACTCATTTTAAAGGAAAGTCTCTTTTTTTTCTTGCAAAGACTCTTTTAAAGGTACATTTCTATAATAGCTGAAGAACCTTCATCCTCCCTTAATTTATTGATACTCCCTTGCCCTTAAGGCCCTGCTGCTGCTGCCAGGAGTGACCAAACACATCTCAAGAGCTGCTGGGATCACAGAGGAATTCCCTGCAGCTCCAAGGGAGAAACTGGAGCTTCTCTTTATACTTAACTGACTCAAGGCTCCTATCCTATCCTGGCAGCACCAAAGCTTCCCTGCAGAACCCAAGCCACCTCCCAGTAAACTGGAGGGAGGAGGAGGGAAGAAACTTGCAAGCTAGAGAGGTTCTTTGTGCTTTGGGTTTGCTGCTGCAGGATGCTGAGCTGGTGGGAGCCAGCAAAGCTCTCCCTGCTTGGGGTGACAGCCTTGCTGCATGGCTTGCTTCTCCTGGGAATGGCTCTTCCAAACCCCAAAGCATCCTTTAGGCTGTTCCTTGGGTGGTGGGTAGTGGCTAAGGAGGGATTTTAGGAGCTTGGATGTGTGAATCTAAAAGGATAGCAGCTGATGGCTCAAGGTGGCAGCATGTGGCTTCAGCTTGCTGTGGCCATTGAGGAGGGGTCTGTGGGACATCTTTTAGACCTGGCACCTGTCACTGGAGGTGTCCTCTCAGCCCAAGTGACAACTAAGCAGAGCTAAGCCTTCTGCTGGGTTCCTTTGGAGAAGGGAAAGCAAAGAGCACCTCTCAGGGTAGTGATGCCATGTGCCTGGTGCTAATCAACCTTGTGCCACTAGCAATGGGCAAATGGCTTTCTTGGTGCCTTTTGTGGGTGTTGTTTGGTTACCTAAAGTGGGTGAATCACTGTGCCAAATGCACCTTGTGTCTTAAAGGGTGGAAGTTGTGGTGCAAGTGGAGATGTCTTTGAGCCTGGGGAGCTTGCCTCTGTTGACTTGGGAAACTGGAGAGGAGAGGCCCTAACAGGAGCCAGAACTGCACCAAATGTTTCCCAGTGGAGATGGATGTTAACACTCAGAGGAAGATTTTTGGGTGACTTTTAATGCTAGTTTGCTTCTTGGAATGTTGATGTGGGAGGTGACAGCTTTTAGGAGTGAGAAGTCACTTAGCAAGCAGATCCCAGTGCATCCTCCTCTTCCTCTAGCTCATTAGCTCTGATATTCCTGACTTCACCTTGGCTCTTCTGGGAGAGTTTCAGTCTATCTCCCATCTGGAGTAAGCTGTGAGTAGGTGGGACAGAAAGGCTGGACTTGCCTAGAGGTGATGAGGAGGGTGCTTGTGGTTTTGGCACTATCCTTGGAGAGGAGGTGGCATCCCATTTGGGTCTCTAGCTGGAAAAATGCATGTCTTGAGTTTTAAGCACAGAATTATCAAGCAGACTTTCTTAGCAACTGGTTCTCCCTTGAGCTAAGAGTAGCTGAGGAGCACTTGGGTGCTGATGGAGCTCTCCCTGAGCATCCAATAAAGCAGACTTCCCATTCCACACCTGGCATCCTTGGCCTGAGATCTGCACAGGTCTCTTCTGTGGTGAAGATGTGGAACTGCTGTGGGATGTGGTGATGGAAAGAGCTTCTCCTCCTCCTTTCTAGGATGAAAGTTGTCTGAAGGTGTGTTTTAAGCTGGGATGGGA
>VWZO01013909.1:0-47560 GCA_013396975.1 Bucco capensis | reverse complement strand
CTTCGAGTAGCTACCATAATTAAGAGAAGGAAAAAAAAAATAAGCGCACTCTGTGAAGGCTTTTAAAGCTGCTGCCTTCAGTGCTGCCCTGCCCACGATGAGTCACAGTTCTGGCTCGCAGGGGGGCTACTGAATAGCTGCTAAGCACTCCTTCTTGCTCTCAGGCACTTCAAAAGAAGCAGCTACTCGTTCCCTCGGGGCGAATCCTCTGCCTCAAAGCTTCCCAGAGCTTCCTCTAAGAGCTTTTCTAGCAGATCTCCACTTGGGCAAATTCACTGCAGAATGGCTTTCTCTGGACTTATTCTTAACAACCCCAGTTGTGTCCCCTCCCCCCTTCATACCTACTGTTATTGGAAGATGGGAGGTAATTTAGTAGTGTAATCTGTGTGAGAAGTGTAGGTTTGTGGGAATCTGTATTTGAAATATTACTGAACTGAACTTTGTTCTAGTTGCATAGTTTTATAAGATTCTTGTGGCTTTCTTTATAGTTACTACTTTCAAATTCCTCTCTAGTGTAGGTTTTGCATTCCAAAAACTTTACAGTGCTATATTATTGTCTGAAAATTGAATGCTTGTTTAGTTAATGTGTTAAATCCAATGCAGCTAGATTAATTCAATTATCAGGTTCATAGTGTCAAATACATTCTCACCAGAATTGACAAAAATTAGAGATTTGAGATTAGAAGACATGGTAGATGAATGTACTGTGGTGACTGTTCCCCCAGTTGGATCTTCCATGTTTCCATGGCTTAGTAGAATGTCACAGAAGATAGGCCCTTTTAATTCTGCAGATTTTGAAGGATTGTGTGCAGGTTTTCTGTTCCTGAGACACCTTTCATATTATTGGCTGTTTAACAGTTATAGTTTATGTGGAAAGGGGCTAGTTTGGGTAATAGTGTAGGTTTTCTGAAGATCTTGGAGTTTAACTTCAAAAGCTGTAGCATTTTTAAAGACAGCACTTACAGATGGTTTCCTCAAAAATTAGGTAACCATTACCAGTAGCATTAAATTACTAGAAGTATTGTGTAAAGTATCCTATAAGCAAAATCTCAACATTTGATTGCATCTGGAAGCAAGACTGGCTTCCTGTATTGGGTAATTTTTTGAAGAACAGTTGAAACTAAACTGGCTTAGTCCCTCTTAGTATTCAGTTCTCTATATTTTTGCGGTTTTTTGCCTCATTTGTTTAAAATGACCTTAATTAAATGTGAAGCACACTGTTAGCTCAGAGAGTTAGGCTTTTTGGCTTGTTTCACTTGCTGTTGCATTATTTTGCCAAAGGATTATTTGTATTCAAGGGGCCCAATCCTGACATGAGTGACATAATGCAAATTAAGAGCAAATTTTACTTCTTGATTCAGTGATGTGGAATTGGATTCTGTGTTTCCATCTGTACCTTACAGGTTTAGTAATTACACAAGATTAATCATATATATTGGAAACAAGTTGATCTATACTGATTTAGAAATGAAGCAAAATTAGCTATGAGCTTTGCCCACTGAAAACCAGAAAATTTTGTTTGACTTACCAGCTTAGGGTTTGTGTAGTTGGTTCTTCTTTCATTTTTGTTGGTTTGTTTGTTTTTTAATGTCTAAATTTCTAATACTTGTAACAATAATATTCTTTTGTTGAACTGTAGAACTGGAGCTTTGCTGTTACAAATAGATACAGGATTTTTTTCCTCTAATGCTATCTGTCGAAGGATCAGAGTTCCACAGTGCTTGTAGCAGCCTTGTATTTTCTGTCTGTTCGTGACAAACCAGCTACTGTACATTCATATAGAGCAGTACAGTCCTTGCCACTGGCAGTCACTCTGTGACAGAGAGCCTGTAGGCTGACATAAAGTGCAGCCTGTTGTGAACTGCTAAGTGGGAGTCTGCCAAAAACTCAGCAGACAGAACTAATTGGGGAGAAAAAGGATTTTTGTGCCCTCATCTCTCCCTCTTCAATTTTTTTTTACAAGACGGATATTGTTAAAGTAACTTGTTTATGTAAGATTTGTCTGCCTCTATTTTCTCATTGCATGAATCATTTTTTAACTTCAAGTCTTGCACTGCAGGTCACTGAGCACTTCCACATGGCAGCTGGCACAGGACCAAACCCGAGACACGCAACTCATCACAGTTGATGAAAAATTGGTAAGGGTTTTCTACTGCATACTGCTATGATACAGCCTTCAGGGTTATTTCTGCACAATAGGCATTCAGTATGGTGTTCTGTGTTCTTCTAGGAAAACTATATAATAATGTGAACTACAAAGCAACAATCCATCATACATTTTTAAAAGGAGAACGTTAGTAAAGCCTAAGTATGTGAAGGAAATACGGCATTCAAAGTATTAAGCGATATAAAATAATGAGTACCTTGTTTATTATTATATTATGGCCAAGTATCAGTTTGAGCTGTAATTTGTGACAGTTTTGTTCTTTTTGAAATCTAGGATTTATTTCTGTATTATACAGAATTTGCCAGCTACATGAAATTACTTTCATTAGGACCCATGTTACTAAAGAAACTGTGTGAAGAAGCATCATGCAAGATTATTATTACTATACTCATATACTCTAGCTTTTGAATATACATGAAGGTTAGATTACAATTAGAAACAAATGCATGACATTCTTCTGCTAATCAGTAGCAGATCAGAAATTTGGCAATCTTTTCTTTTAAGTTCTTCCATAATGTGTGGTCTGTTACTTTAGATGCAACCTAACACTTATGTTTACATTATTCAATAGCACAATTTTTGTAAGACTTCTAGGGGGAATGTGTCACAGCAGAAGCATGATTTTCATTTCATATTGCTTATTTCGTAAGCATTAATTTCATATTGCTTTTGGATCTTTAGGGAAAAAAAACCTGAACATATGTGCCTGACAATTTATATTGTATGTGCTTTTAATGAAGCTACATTAACTACTTAAAACACATTTGGTATTTGTATTTAGAAATTGAACATTTGTAATGATAAATACAAGTTGAGACAACTCTTGGATAAAAATGCACCTACTTTAACAAATATTCAGGTCTTTTTTTAACAATGTTTAGTAATATAACATGTAGCAATAGTAATCTATTCACAAGTAAAAAATGTAATTCTTTCATAAACTTCTCCGAATTTGAAAAGTTCATGAATGAATGTAAGTGAAGTTCACCAAGTCAGTAGACCTTCTTTTCCATAAACAAATTATGAATTGTTTGATTATTGTATCACTGTTCTTTAGCATAAAAAAAATAAAGTTTTTATAATGCCTGAATTTACAGTATCACATTTTCCTATTGTGAGCTCAGGTGGTGGATGCGTAGATCTGAAAGAGACTACAGTGTGAAGACAGACGCATAGAATATACTCTTCTTTCTTCCATTTTGTATTTAAATATACATTATCCTGAGTTAGAGTTGCACATTAGCCTGTTTAGCTGTGAGTTTATACTTGCAGTTGAGTTTAAGTGATATGAATTTGAAATATAATTATTCTGTTCTCTTAGTGTAAATGAATTGCAAGTGAAGTGGTAATTTCTACTGTCATGTTCTTATCAAATTGAAGAAGCTCATATCATAGTAACTGGGGAGTGGAGTTGAGATCTCATAGTAGGAACCATTGAATAATTTTGTTTAATTTTGATACATATAGTGTATGTATATGATTATTTTATCCTCAGTTCTTTCAAGTATTAGGTTAAATGTCATACAGGATAATGTTTTCCAATAACATTGTGCATGCAGGTTCACATTCTAGATGCAAAAATCTTGGTGTGGTTTTTTGTGGGCCTGAAACAAAATGATAGAAAATTAGAATATTACTTAAAAATTTGGGGGTTTGGATTTAATTAAGTTTTATGAGGTGTTTCCCTAGTGTCATAAAATATCCAACAATTAATGTTTATTAGTGGACAAAAATTTATATCCCATTAGCAAGGGAGATCATCACAAAGAGGTTTGATGTGGTTTTCAGCTGTCAGGAGTTCTCTAGACCCTTGCGAAATCTCTTGAAAAAGTAGAGTACTTTATTAACTTATTGTAGGTTGTTGCAGTACATTTCCTGATTTTAAGAAGGATTAGTTATAACCCATTAGAACTAAGTTAACACATTATGTGAACTGTCTGGTATTTTAAAAAAATGTTGCTAATCATAATAAAACTATTATGTATGTGAAATCATTAAATTGAATTTTGATGGATTTGTTGGCTTTTTCATACTTTTTTTTCAGCCTGGCATCACCTTATGGGTGGTTTTCATGTGCATAGTAGAAAGATGAACCAAGTACAGATGGAAAATGGGGTGTGGTTACTCTTTTTTGTCTTACTCCTCAGTTCTTGAAGCTGAACACTTCTGTGAGTTCTGTAGTTCTTGAAGCTGAACACTTCTGTGAGTTCTGTTTACAAGGCTAGTAGGATAACATGGTGGTTATTTAAAACTTCTAACTGCATAGGGTAGTTGAATTAATCTATTTCCAGTGCTTTTGTAGACCATTTATTCCTATGTGCACATTCATATGCTAGAACTTACCTACAGGGATTCCTCTGAATTATCTGGAGTCCCATTTGGTTCTGTAAGTACTAAAATATTCCTTGTCTTGATAAACACAAATGAAATAGAAGGGAGCAGCTTGACATTGAATTATTAAGCAGTAGTTTGGTCACTCACTCACTGCAGCCCAGCATGTGCTGAACACAACAGAAAAAGGACTTTCAGTGGAATAGTAGAAAATACAGTAGTTCAGACCACATTCTTTTATGTATTAGAAATAGTGGGACTCTTAAATGTGGAAGGAGTTAAATGATCAACTTGGGTAGAACACATCCAAAAAATTATTTGTCTGCGTTACTAGCTGTTTTCAGTGAATATTGAATAAAGTAACTTCTAGCAAACAGTTAAATCCAAAGGAAACAACATACAAAATGAACAAAGCTAAACAGAAATACAGTTCTTGCATCACATTTTGAGTCTCTTGTATTCCAAGAGTCTGGACAGATAGCTGTGTAAAAAGTAGTCTCTCAAGACCCTGCTTTCATTGGGAAATTCAGACTATAGAGGACAAAGCTGTCGGCAGCAAATCTTCCTCAGGTGGCGTTCCAAATGATTTGGCTGTTTGTGTCAATGGAGTAACACAACTTTTATCATAAGTATAAAAATCTTCAATGTCTTTGCTTAAAATGGACATTTGAACTGTTTTAAATTACTGTGATTTGTTTTAGTCATTGTTCATAAGGTGCAACAGTACTGTTTGTGTGTAAAGACAACAGCTCTGCATGTGTGCTTTAAGCTGGCTTTCCAGTCAGTGATGGTAGTGCTGCATTGTGAGTGTCTAGCCTGGAGTTTCTACAGACTAGGCACTTTTGTGAAAGTTGCTGTCTACAAGTGGAGGGTACGCCCAAATATTTGCCAATAAGAGGACTTTTTTAGTGGTTAAATAATATCAATATTTACAGATTCACAGAATCCTTTGAGTTGGAAGGGACCTTAAATATCATTTAGTTCCAACCTCCCTGACATGGCCAGGAACACCTTCCACTAGACAAGGTTGTTTAAAGCCCCATCCAGTCTGGTCTTGAACACTTCCAGGGATGGGGCATCCACAATTAGTCTGGACAACCTGTTCTGTTACGTCACCACCCTCACAGTGAAGAACTTCCTTATATCTAGTCTGAATCTACTCTATTTCAGTTTATAGAATCATAGAATATCCTGAATTGGAGGGGAACCACAAGGATCGTCAACTCCTGTCTATGCATGGGACAACCCCCAAAATTACAACATGCGTCTGAGGGTGTTGTCCAAATGCTTCTTGAATTCTGTGAGGCGTGGCACTGTGACTGCTTCCCTAGGGAGCCTGTACCAGCACTGTACCTCCCTCTGGGCAAAGAACCTTTTTGTAATAGCCAACCTAAACCTACCCTGGCAGAGTGTCATGCAGTTCCTTCAGGTGCTCTTGCTGGTCACCAAATCAGCTCCTGCCCCTCCACTTCCCCTTGTGAGGAACTTAAAGATCATGATGAGGTCTCCCCTCAGTCTCCTCTTCTCCAGGCTGAACAAACCAAGTGACTTTATCCATTCCTCATATGACTTCCCCTCTAGATCCTTCACTGTCTTCATGGCCATCTTCTGGATGCTCTCTTAACAGACTCATATCCTTCTTATAGTGTGGTGCCCAAAACTACACATAATCCTCAAGGCGAGGCTGCACTAGCAGAGAATAGAGTGGGACCGGCTAGTGCCTGATGCACCCCAGGACATGATTGGTCCTTCTGGCTGCCAGGGCACGCTGCTGACTCATGGTCAACTTGCTGTCAACCATTTAAAGCCTTTACCCCTTATCCTATCGCTATATGCCCTTGTAAAAAGTCCCTCTCCAGCTTTCTTCTGGGCCCCCTTCAGTCACTGGAAGGCTGCTATAAGATCTCCCTGTAGCCTTCTGTTCTCCAGACTGAACTACCTCAACTGTCTCAGCCTGTCCTTACAGGGAAGGTGCTCCAGCCTGTTCATCTTGATGATCCTCCTCTGGATCTGCTCAAAGTAGATCCACATCTTTCTTACACTGGGAAACACAGAGACGGATGCAGTACTTCAGGTAGGGTCTCACCAAAGCAGAGTAGAGGAGGATCATGTGTCTTGGCTTGCTGGTCACAATTGTCTTGATGCAGCCCAGGATGTGACTGGCTTTCTGGGCTGTGAGTGAACATTGCAGGCCCATACTCAGCTTTTCATGAACCAGTACATCCAAGCCCTTCTCTGTAGGGCTGCTCTCAATTCCATCATCTGCTAGCCTGTGTTTGTGTTTGGGATTGCCCAAACCCATGTGCAGGACCTTGTACTTAGCCTTGTTGAACCTCGTTTGCACAGGCTCACCTTCAAGCCTGTCATAGTTTCTCTGGATGGAATCCCTTTCCTCCAGCATGTCAGCCACATCACACAGCTTGATGTGGTCGGCAGACTTGCTGAGGAGGCACTTGATCCCACTGTCTGTGTCACCAACAAAGATGTTAAACAGCACCAGTCCCAATATCAGCCCCTGATGGATGCTGCTTGTCACCGGTCTCCAACACAGAGAGATACTGCAAGAACGTTTTAAAATAAGAAAAATGGCTAGAAAAATATCCTTTGCACCTCTAAAGCAGAATATTCCACTGATAAGGTGTATGCTGTAGCCCAAAGCAAAAATTCTTGCAAGAGCAGTTGTAGAGTGTGGTCACTGGAAAGATGCTAGAAACATTGCAGAACNTTAAGAAAAGATTGGATGAGGCACTGAGTGGCATGGTTTAGATGTTGTGGTGTATTGGGTCATAGGCTGGACTTGATGATCTTGGGGGTCTTTTCCAGCCTTGGTGATTCTGTGATTCTGTGTGATTCTGTGAACTATGATTAAGAATCAGCTGTTAGTTGCAACCATCTCACAGCTGTTTTTATTCTGTATCAGGCCAAGACAAAATGGGATGAGCTGCTGCACCGAGTTAAATGTTCAAGAGCATTGCTGTCAAGTGCAGTTGAAATGGTGCTAAAGTAGTTTTTGCAACATTGTGAGACCATGTAGGGATGAAATTTTACTAGAAGCATGACAAGCTAACTACAATGACATTGACATTTCAGCATCTGGCCTAAAATTGGTTTGTTTTGCAGATGACACCAACCTGAGCATGAGTATTAATCTACTTCATAGTAGGGTGGCTGATCTGGACTGTCTAGATTAATGGGCCGAAGACAATTATATGAGGTTCAAGAAGACCAAGTGCTGAGTCTTGCGCCTGGGTCACAATAACTGCATGCAACACTACAGGACTGAGGTAGATGTAAAGCTGCCTTGCAGAAAAGGACCTGGCGATGTTGATCGACAGCTGGCTGATTATGAGCCAGCAGTGTGCTCAGGTGGCTAAGAAGGACAACAGCATCCTGACTTGTATCAGAAACAGTGTGGCCAGCAGGGCTAGGGAGCAGCTGAGAGAACTGCAGTTGTTTAGTCTGGAGAAGAAGAGGCTGAGAGGAGACCTTAATTGCTCTCTACCAACTACCTGTCAGGAGTTTGTAGCAAGGTGGATGTTGGTCTCTTATCCCAAGTAAAAAGGGGTAGGACAAGAGGAAATGGCCTCAGGTTGTGGCTGGGGAGGTTTAGGTTGGACATTAGGAAAAATTTACTCACTGAAAGGATTACCAAGTATTGGAATAGACTCCCCAGCAAAGTGGTGGAGTCACCATCTCTGGAGGTATTTAAAAGACATGTAGATGTGACGCTTAGAGACATTGTAGTGGTGGACTTGGCACTGCTAGATTAACAGTTTGACTTGATGAATTTAGAGGTAAAGTCCATGATTCTGTGGTTCTAGTAACTATTGTGAAATAGGTATGGGTAATCTCTAGCAGCTTCCCCTTGGCTGTCTAGAGGTAGTAGTTAATGTCTGCTGTAAGTGTTTACTACTGGATAATCCAGGAGTAGCAGTATATTACTAGCATTCTCAGAAAATGAACATCTTCGCAAAAAAGTTGCAGAGACAGTCCATTTTTTTTCTAGAAGACTGCATTATTAGCAAACATCACAGTGTTTTCAGGATTGAGTCATAGTTTGTTCATCATCCAAATCCCAGTTTTGGCTTGGTTTAGAAATTAGTGAAATTGTATAATCTCTGTTTGATTAGAGAAACATAGACTTTACTATAATAAACAATGATAATGCTGAAGCTCAAAATAAAATATACAAACAAGTGAAAAATAACCTGGAATGTTGAAACTTCTTCAAATACCAATCTGTAAGTTTGCACTGCTGTGAAACAAAGGACATAACAAATTGAGTTTTAACATGCTTTTTAAAGTGCAGTCTTTGCTAGCAGCGTTTCCCAAGAACCAAGAGTATATCATATACTTTACTCCGAACACCATAGCAGTAATGTGTCATGAAATTATGTGCGAGACAGTGTGACATTACATTTGAAGACTGTGTATGAGCTGTTTTTGCAACTCAGTGAAGAGAAAGACTTGGCAAAGTATGCATTTATTAAAGATAGACTTACTAGGTTTCTTTCTCTTGAAACTACCCTTCAGCCAAGAATTCTACAGGCATTACAACTGTTACAGATAATGAGGATATAGTAGATGTTATGTGTTTTGTTTTTTCAAAATGCGGTTAACCCCTTGTGGGTTATTCTTTTGAGGGTGAATTCAAGCTATTCCTAAAGTAACCTAATGGGATAAAAGAATTTAGAATAATGTTTTTTTCTTTAACCCATTCTAGCTGCAGTATTTATTCAATAGGCTACTATAAAGGATTCAGTTCAGGACAACATTCTTTAGATTAAGAATGTAATTTAAAAATTTTTGTGTGCTTTGTATGTAGAGCTCTGTGATAGGGAGTTGTTATATTCAAAGGGTACAAGGTAGTAGGATGGAAATCTATCAGATCAGCAGCTTATGTTTTGCATCAGAATAATAAAAATGAATAAACATGTAAAATGAGGTTAATGGAAGTGTTTTTTCTTCTCTTTACTTTGCAGATAATGTTTTAGAAACAGTTTTTAGCTTTGGCCAGAATGGCCTTGTACATGAAGCCTGTTGTTTGAAGTACTGTCTTCCATCACAGTTGTGTAAAGTAAGCAGGTGACCAGGTTATTTGAACTGTGTTATACTTGGGACTCAGTGTAAAATAAAAGTTGTTTGCTGGTGATTTATAAAATATTTAGTATAATGTGTGTTGTCCTCATGTTTCAATTCCTATGCAATACTTAGTGTTTGGTTTGCATTTGGTCATNACCCCAAGTGATTTTTCAGACTGTGCCTGATTTGGTCATCTGCTGTTGTGATGTTTGGCACTTTAGTGTAGAGAATGTTTAAGGTATAAAACCACATTAAATGCACTACTTCAATACAAGAGAAATATTAAAAAGTGAAGACTGCTCACAACCAAGAAGGCTAATAAATACTGCTCTGGGGAGGAAAAATATCTGTCTTAGATAATGTGAATTTTAATAATATTTAAGTTTTAATGATTTTGGTGATGGTGATAATTCTTTTTACTTCATGATGCACCACACTGATCGGCCAGATCATGTATTTATTTCTAAATAGTTCTCATTTTTTTGTTTTTAGTACAAATAATTTGGCAGTTTCTTCCTCATATTTTTGGCTGGTAATGATATTTGGTCTTAAATAGTGGTACAATCTCAGGTCTTGTTGTGTGTGTAGTTACCAGATTATCTAGCTAGGCAGAAATTTTCAGAAGTGCAAATTCGCTGTGTTACACTGTTTGACAATTATATCCCTCTCCAGTTAAAATACCCTAGTTCTGTTCAGCCTGTACTGCTTGCTACAGCTTGTTTTTGTAAGCGTTTGTAGTTTGGTGAAGCTTGCAGTGGTTTAGAAAACCTGGTCAGCTGTATACCAATAAAGAGCTTTCTGTACAGAATGTTTACAGGCAACAAGTTACTCCCCATGATAAAGAAGATTTTCATAACTCTTGACAGTCCAAGTAAAGAAATTGCTATCACCTTTATCTGTCTTTTAAGAGCAATCAATATTGCTATAATACTGAATTTCAGCTTGATGTAATTTTCTTCTTCAGATTAGAAAAACTGCAGATTTGCAAGTAGCCTAGAATCTTGTATAAAGTGATGCATAGTTGAATCTTTGAGAAGAACTCCACTCTTATCCCTGTGTAGATTTATTTTTACTTTAGTGTACGGAAGTATTTGGATTTCCTTGTCTGAGAGTCTTGTAGTGAATGGTAGTGCTATCTCTGCTGGGTATTGGAAGGAGGAACATCTGAGATTGAGGTTACACAACTTTCTAACATTTTGAGTGACTGTTTTATCTAGGCTTCCTTCATTCCTGTGCAAAAATTTCAAGACTTTCATCTGGACCACTGGGTCAATGAATTATGTCTCTTTGAAGGGTATGCAGGTGATTCGTTTGTTTGTCTGTTTGTTTCATTACATAGTATTTTGTTTTCTATCAAAGAACACTGGTTTTGAAGAGCTTGCTGTGATGGCTGTTCAGAACAAATTAAAGGCCATGTTTAGTTTGCCTGGGTTCTAAAGGGTTATTTAACATGTAATACTTGTTTGGCTTTATAAGTCTATACATGCAAGCAGTGTTTCTAATCTGCTAGAAAGAATAAAAGTGAGCCATTGATACAGTCTATTAATCAACAGTAATAAGAAAGTAAATTTTTGGAGCTGTTTCATTTAGTAGTTTTGCTTATTGAAGACTAGATAGTGTTTTCATTTTCTTATAAAACCATACCGTTATCTGAACCTTCTCTAGATCACTGAAGGTAGTATCCCTTGTTATGAAGTATTTCTGTAGATGACATGAAGCAGTAAGGAACAGTGAATAATGAATTTGTAGAGCACTTGCTTATCAAATCAAATGCATCTTACTGCATTTTTGTACTACACCTAATTTGTAGACTCAAGAGGCATCAATCCTAGCCTAACAAACAAAGTTCTACATGCAGACTTGAAAGCTGTTTCTAGTAATGAAGTTCTGGTTGAATCACTTACTAAGTCAGAAGGGAAGCACTTTCCTTGTCTGTAAAGCCTATTCATCTTGTGGCAATCCTTGAACATCTTGGTTGTGCTGCAGGAGAGCTTGGTGGTTCTTCAGTACTACCTCTTTTTACTCAGAAGATGAGTGATGAAGTGGAACTAGATGTTCTTACAGTTCTTGACAGCTTGTTTATGAGGAATCTTTGAGCTGCTTTCATGGCTGCTTTCTCAACCTAGGAATATTAACCTAGGTTAAGTGCAGACATGGACCATGGAGGGAACATCTGATATTCAGATCCAAACTTTTAGTATGGTGGTGTGATGCCTGCACTGTAGGAAAATTGCGCAATCTCTTACATACCTTGTTGGCATACTTGGTTCTAGTCACTCCGTAAAGCCCATTTGCTTACATTTAGTGCAAAAGAAGATCTTTACTTCATGGGTAAATAACTTATATTATTAGCTTGAAAACTGGGTTAAAAAGTGAGAAGAAGCTGAGCTATAAGTAATTTCTATAAAATGTTGATAAAACATACCAAATACAGTAATTTTTAAAAGATGTTATAATTATGTGGCAGATGTTTAAAAGAAATTAAGACTATTGTATTTCCGATTACAAACATCTGAAGAAATGGATAGTTTTTCCTTAGATGCATTTTATAGATCTGGACTTATATTCATGTATAAAAGTAAATAATAGTATTTTTCTCTACAGGCAAACATCATCATCATCAATCACATATTTTGAAGTTTTCACTGAGTAATATGTTAACCAGGCAGAAACTTTTTTTAGGATTAAAATTGTAGTTTACGCTAGTATTCTATTCAGCCTGGAAAAGAGAAGGTTTCGGGGGGACCTACTAGTGACTTTCCAGTACCTAAAGGGAACTTACAAGAAGGCTGGAGAAGGCCTGTTTACAAAGGCCTGTAGCAAAAGGGCAAGGGGCAATGGTTTTAAGATGGAGAGGAGTAGATTTAGACTGCATATTAGGAAAAAGTTCTTCCCCACGAGGGTGGTGGAATACTGGAACATGTTGCCCAGGGAGGTGGTTGGGGCCCAAGGTGAGGCTTGCCAGGGCTCTGGGCAACCTGATCTAGTTGGGGATGTCCCTGCCCACTGCAGGGGGGGTTGGACTAGATGACCTCCTGAGGTGCCTTCCAACCCAAACCATTCTATGATTCTATGATTCTATTATTTATTCTTCTGTTTTACATTTTTGTGTAGGTGCATTTTTTTTAGGACCACATTTTTGTTGCTGTGTCCACTCGGTTGGAAAGCACTTTGGGGTCAACTAATCCTGGTTCCCTGATAAAGTCAGAAGTTGAATATCTTCTTGTGTAATGTCTGATTCCAAAACAAATTCTTACTTTGTTATTACTGTTTAGTAAACACAATTGTACATTGTACTCTTCTTTTATATTCTTTTTCTCCATAGTAAGAGAAAAGTGAAAGGAAAGATGTAGTGTATCAAGTTGGATTACTGAATTTAGTTGGTGACAGATTTCTCTCTGCTGTATAGGAAGCGTAAGACTATGCTTTTTATAAATAACCTTAGAGGCCAAGCATATAAATGCCAAATCACAAATTGCAGGGACAGTTTGTGAAGTAACACTAATATATTCTAATTGTCATTCAGCTTCTTAGAGAGAGATTGTAGAAGGCTTGCATTTTAACTAACTATATAGATAAATTTAAAGAAACAGGTTTTGTCCAGTGGTATTAAGCTGCATATTTTATTGATGATGTTGCAGCAGCTGAAGCCCCATCAAACTCTTCCCATCCCCACTAGGGAATAATGACTCTGTTACTGTTACAAAAGAACCTTCTAAAACACATTTAAGACTTAAAAGCTGTATGCACTAATTAACAAAATACAGTGAACATTTAAGCTGCTAATAGCCGCAACATCCCTGGTGCATAGACCTTCAGAAATATCTTAACACTGCATAACAGTTCTCTATTGTGAATCTCTTTAATGAGGATTCTTTTCTTGCTTCACTACCTGCTGTGTATGGAAATTGTGTACGCTATTTAGTACTTGCTTTCAGCTTTTAAAGTCCATGCATATTACATAGATGATTTACATCTTCCAGTAGGGTAAGGAACAGCTTTTAACAGGTCTGGCTTCCATATATATACTTAAATGCAGCTTTTCTTCTAAAAAAGTATCCACCAACAGGGATTTCACTCTATAATTGCATTTCTTGACTCGGGATTTGGCCCAAGGAGCCATCTTTAGTGAATAGTTCACTAATATATTCATGAAATATTATGTGTAGCTTTGCAAGCTGGTGTGCTTATTGTGATTTATGCTAGGAGTATAGCATAAATAATCGCAACTGTATATTGAATACATTTTGCTTGAAATAATATAACATCACTGAACTGCAAGTGAACTACGGTTTACTATTTATTTAATAATATACATAAAATTGAACTAACTAGGGGAATCATCACAAAGCTCACCATTGTAGGTGGGCCCTAACTGCTTGTACTTATGTCATCTTTCTTTTAAAGCTTCTTCCTGCCTGTTTGGTTTGTTTTCCAGCTGAGATGTATTATCTGTAAGAACAGCTGCATATGGTAGTACAGCAGTAGAGTGTTGCTATAACTCTAAATTATGCTAAGAGGAATCAGAATATTTCAGTTACTCTCTTTCTTTTTGTAATTGCAGCTAAACTAAGTCTGTATCTTCCTTTATTTGAAAGTGTACAGTCTAAAAACTTTGCTGTAATCCAATTTCTAACTAATTGGGTGGTTTTGCACTATTTTTGGTCAGGATTGTGAAATTCTTGTAGAATGCTTGAAAACTGCACTTTTACTACCTTGCAGGTAATAAAAATACAGCCCCTTATGAATGTGAAAGCAAAAGATTTGCTTACATATGCTTTAAATGAATTCTAGAAAGTATGTTCCCTCTAAATCTTGCTGAGTTACCAGAAAAAATAGTTCACACGATCTACTGTAAGTAATTCAGAATTTTTTTCACCTTCGGATAAGCATGCTGTTTTATAATTTCCTCCATTTGATGAATGTCATGACTACACTGGGGTTTCTGATTACTACTGCTAGCAACATCAATCTACTTTTATGAACTACTTTCTTCTCCCCCGATTGCCCCTACTTTCCACTGTTTAATAATCATTCAATTATATGGAGAACCTGCGAAGTGTAAACCCAG
The DNA here is from genome assembly GCA_013396975.1 of Bucco capensis. NCBI lineage: Eukaryota > Metazoa > Chordata > Aves > Piciformes > Bucconidae > Bucco > Bucco capensis. The sequence goes on along the minus strand of VWZO01013909.1, from coordinate 32,909 downwards.
ATATTTGATTCCCCTTCTCTTTCATTTCGTGATACTACTAAGACATACATATAAGTGTTTTAAGACATGAAAGAAGGATGGACAGAGGGAAGTTTTCTACTTACTGGTGTGAAGTTGTGTTCCAATTTGTAGAGAGGATGTAGGATTTGTAGAAATCAATTCAGTTATTCATGTTTACTCTTTGGTCATGTGCTCCCTGAACAAATCCAAGTGATGTTGGTTTAATAAGGTGTGTATGTATTATGTCATTTTATTTGTAGTATCTCATGCTAGCAATATGTCATAATACTGGGTGTGCAAGAAGAATGGGAAAATGGAGTGAGCCTTGGAGCAGTGGGACAACAGGGAAGTTTATAAGGTTTTGCAAAAGCAGCAAATGCTTAGTCATCATCATAGTAATATCTCATGAGCTGTGAAATACAAACTGATGAATAGAGTTCGCTGAAGCAAACATCTCTTGCAAATGTTAGACTGTTTTGGATGCTTATACCTCCTTTGCGTAATGGCAGTAATGGACATGTGTTGATTCCAGTAGTGTTACAAGTTTTGCTTCTCTTAGACCCACTTTTCAACATGTCCTTTTCTCCATACCAGTTTGTCTGTAGTGTTTTCTGCAAAACTGGCCATGGAAAAAGAGAATTTTTTTTTTAAATAGAAGCTTTCATATGATCATTATTATTACTGAATCCTGTTGCAATGTTAAGTTTTCTTTCATAAAATACAGTTCTTCCGCTGCTTTTGTCAGCTTCTTTATTAGGTGTTCTGTAGGGTGGTTAAATGGGAAAACACATCACGGGTATCACCATGTTGTTCACAGATTACTGTGATAATGCAAAGTGATTGTGAAGCCTGAAAGAAAACTAAAATCTGTGTANCCAGGGACCACAGGAGACCACAAGTGATTTTCAGACTGTGCCTAAAAATCTGTGTAATACAGTGTTGCCTAAGGGCAAATATGCTTTTTTCCCCTTGTTATATCAGTAGCTCTTAGATAAATAGGATGACCACATTTAGTTCACTTTGCTCCATTTTTCTACTGACAATTTGCATAGTAGATTCTGTTCTCTTACATTTGTTTCAAAAATGTAGCACTGAAGTGTAGAAACGTAAATGTTCTCATCCTTACAGCCTAAGCAGCTGAGCACACTAACTAAACAGCTCCTTTCACAGCAGCTATTTTGTGGGTATTATGCAAGATATTCTGTGCTTTGATGTAACAACTCCTAAACAAAGTATATTGCAACAGAAATTCATAGCAAAACTTCATGCACTTAGTCTGGTAAAACATTTTGGGGATGGGGAAGAGAGCAAGCTGTTGAAAAGTCCTATAAAGCACAGAAAAGGTCTACTTTCTCTCTTTTCTGAGAAGTGTAAACTATTGAGGTTAAGTAGGTGGGGCAACCGGAAGTAATTACTAAGGCCAGTGGCATTTTTGTGGTTTAATAAAGGCAGAAGCTAATTATTCCGTTTTTATTTAAGTGAAATGATGCCAAAAAAGAGGCTCCTGCAGAGCAGCTGCACTCCTTCAGTGTTACCCTAATTTACCACAGACACAACTGTCACAAACAGAACTTTTAAACTTGATATATAGCCACAAAGTAAGGAGCCCTTTGTCTGGAGTGCATGCAGAAGAACTCCTTTATACAAATCAACCGGCAGATGATGGACAATGATGAAAATTTGATTCTTTGAAGTCATAATGGTCATTGAAATGTGTGAAATTCTGGTTTTGAAAAGAGAGCGGCGAGCAAGAGTCTAAATCTTGGGTGGTTGCTGGAAGCTTGCTGGGAGGTTTTTCTGTGTTTTGACATCAACTTCCCATTGCTTGTTCCCTGTTTCCTTTATTAAAAAAAGGGGGGGGGGGGGGGTGTGGTAAAGAGAAGANNNNGTGCTAAACAGTAGATACTGGTAGTGGTTTTGTACAGTTTTTGTCTGTATATGGAAAGAAATGTCATAGGAGAAATGTGACACCTTTATGCCCACCTGACCCATCTGTTCAAAATGACAGATTTTCGGAGATGCTTTCTATCATTTTGTCTGTTTCCCTTGGTATAGAGTTCCATTTCTTGTCCCTTTTGGAAATTGTTCTATTAGTGGAGCATTTAAAAGAAGAAATTCTCATTTCCTTTAAAAGTCATCTTCATGCCGAATATTGCTTGCATTGACATTGCCACCGCAAACCAGTTTTTCTCCCTGCTGTAAAGCACATTTATAATTTCTTATTACTCTTTCCAGAATAGCTTTAGTAGACTTTCCACTATGACAAGTGTTCTTAAATAGTTTAAGTTATAATAAAGACAAAAACTCCTCTTAATTTGCAAAGAATTTGATGTGATTTCTGCTGTTTAAAAAAAAGCAGTTTGTCCTATCTCAGCTTATTTCAAGAAGCAAAATGCCTCAAAATGAGTATTTTATTTTTTTTCAATTTAAAAACCCCAACACATTGAAGGTTGCTATAAAAAAACCCTTTATATATATATTAAGAAAACCAGAATGTCAGAATGCACCTCTTAGATGTTAGATTGTTAAAAATGTGAAGAAAGGTTGTTAATTTTTAGTAAAGCAAACTTATACAGTTCAAATCTCAAGTCTTTCATATTGTCACCTTATTATTTAGAAGTTTGAATGCCGAACACCTCACTAATACTTTACTGTGCTAATATAGAAAAATTCAGTAAGGAAGACTTTTAGGAAAAAAAAAAAAAGAGAAGTCTCATGAAACCAGCTGTCAAAAACATCTTTGTTTTGGAAAGTTGGTTCACAGGTAGTTTCAGTGAGAACTTGAACTCAGAACAAAGCACTGAAGACACAGTAAAGAGTTCAACCCAGTGCAGCATAGTTCTTTTCAAGTATTATATTGTTTTAATGGCATCTTGGAATGGAAGCTTTAGCCCATTGAAATGTCGCTTAAAGGACAGGTTCTTCTGTCACTAGCTGGAGCTGTGTGGATAAAATGATCACAATAGAGTGTTGTAATGCATTTTAAAAGTGTGAGAAATCAGTTTGTCTAGACTAAGAGTGCGCCTACAGGGAATAGAAATTTTAGAGCTTCTGTGCTCTTTAGGTGTCAAGTATGTGATAGATGCCAAGGCTTTTTATTCCATATCTTTGGCAACAGCTCAGCTATGCTACAGTACCTAACGTGTCTACAGCAAGCAAAACCAGTGATTTTGTGTCAGGACAACTTGGACTTCAGAAACCAGAAACTCATTGTCCTATTAGCTGTTCAATTGCCAACTTTAAAATGGGGAAGATACCAGTTAACAATTGCTAGATTCCCAGAAGGCATGGAAAGTTTAGCTATAATGAATCAAAGTATTAAAAGATATTTTAGTTTTGGAAAGTAGGCAGGTTTTAGTTTTCACCTTGCAATGATTTTTAATGGAATAAATCCTACATTACTAGTGGAGTAACTTTGATTTGGAGTCAACAGAGTGCCCAAGAAACCATGACTTGAGGGGACTTACGGTTTTTCTGGGGTTTTGGTTTTATTTTCATCCAGATTAACAATTCTAGGCATTTCTTTATTATGGTTACCTCATAAATACAGCATTTGCTGGGGTTTAATATTCTTTTTAGATTGTGTTTTGTTTGCACTACTGAGTAGTATTTTTATGATTCTCTGGTGTGGGGGCTTCAAAAGAAGAAACTGAAAATGTCCATAGCGTTACTTACCATGGAATCTTACTTTAATAATTCCAGATAATTCTAGAACAGTTCAAAAATTTCTTAATCTGAAGTATAAAGTTTGTAAGGGACATACAAGTTGCTGAGAATAATAGTAGTAAAAAATAAAATTTCATATTTTTGAGCTATCTTGAAGATTACCTATTTGGAGATATTTGATGATAGCAAACCCAGAAGTTTTGCATGTAGCAGACTATTTCAAGGGGGAAAAATAATATTTTGTAAATATTCTTACATTTTCTCAATAGGCATGTTTGTTAAATACAGAAACAAGGGCTAATAGAGTGGCCTATTCCTCTAAAAAGGTAGGCTGAAACATTGAAGCCCCACCAAAATTTACTGCAGGTAAACCTCTCTTTTTGTTAAAAAAAAACCACTTTGCACAATTCAGGTAAGAAAACTTCAGGGTATTTCCTTACAAAACTGTGGTTTCAACAGGACAGAAATGCCGATCTATAAGGAGGTTGTTTATGTATGTGTTACAACATTCCAGTGACTAGTACTGTTTCATATCACTGCTAGACTCATTAAGAAGAAACATTACTTGGTCATAATGAAAGCATTTATAATGGAATTGTTAAGGTATTTTGACAGTTTCTTTTGGTAGTCTGGGTAGAAATGTCAGAAGTGGGAAAACTGGTGTGCATGCTTGTTTGTTTCTCTTGCCCTTTGAACTGCAAATACAAGTCAAATGCTTTAAACTTGCTCCCTTCTGTAGGCTGAGGGACTGATCTACCAAAATTTTTTTACTGAACTAAACCAAAAAGTGAGACTTGACTCATTTCAAAGGATGATCTGGTGACAGCACTAAGAACTTTTAAATTTGTAACAAAACAAAATCCCATAAAGTGAGTGGCTACAGACATGTATAAAGCCACAATGTTTTCTTTAAACTTGTTTGCCTTTTAATTCAAGTCATGGCAGTATTGGCAAGATGAGTTCAGCATGCCCAAAGTTTTGCTGCAGTTTTTTGGACTCTTACCTGTTCTCTTTTTGTTCCTGGAAAGAGGAGGGAAGAGCAGAGCAGAGAGGGAGGCCCAGGAGCTCCCACTGGCCTTTTAAGTATGTAGGGAGCAGGAGGAGTTTAGCAATCTTAGAGATGGATTTGATGTTTGATTTTACTCTTTACTAGGATGAACTGACAAGTTAATTTTAGGTAATTACTGTTTAATTTTTAGTGAGAAAGTTCACTTTGATTGTATCAGATGCTGCTGAGGGTAATTTTTCACAGAAGACTTGTAAGGTTTTTCCCTATCTTATTCTTTGTTAAAGTCAGATAATATTTTTAGGCTGGTTTTGTGATCCTTCAGTTTTTATCATTGTTAGGTTTATTTATTGAAGGCTTTTAAGGTAAGCCTTAGTAGAGGAGAGCGTCTTACTACTGACTATACAATATTACAAGCCTTTTACAAGCTTTTTTTATTTTTTTTTTTTTGAAGGTTAGAATCTCCTGAATTCTTTGTCCTTCACAAAAGTACCAAAGAATGTTACCAGTATCAAATATTCCTTTCTTGATCTTGAACATCAGCAGAAGATTTGACTTTCTAAAGCTGTTATTCATAGCTTGAAACAGGACAAGAAGGGTCAATTTTATGTAATAACCAATGCTTAGATAAAAAGGAGTGCTGAATTTTAGTACTTACTCTGCAATCTCAAGCAATCAATAGATTATTGTGCAAAAGATAACCTCTTGCCTCTTCCTTCATGTTAAGCATAGCCTCTTGAGTTAGCGTGGATGCCAGTGCCTTTCACTTACACACAGGTGTAAGCTCAAGTGAAAGCACTTAAACTGCTGCACGTAGCTGGCTGGCTAGGATTTTAGTGAATAGTCCTGTTCATGGGAAGTTTAGGCTCCTAATGGTAATATAAAATCTTGGGAGTTGTCGGTGTTTTAGTCTGTGCTCTAGCATTTTCTTCAAGGGAGAAAGAAGAGTTTATGTATTTCTACATTGCTAGTTGGAGCAATTCTGACTTTGCTGCTGTAGTTGGAGAATGGGAGGGAGTGTCATGTCCCTCCTCTGACACTAAGAGTTTGTGTAGCTAGGAGATAAGCAGGTTCAGGTAACTGATCCATGCAAGATCTAATTCAGCTAGGGAAGCAGAATGACAGCAGCTCCAGGATGGACCAGCTTCACTTTTATACAATTGGACTCATAACGTACTTTTCTAAACATTGGGTTTATGTTTTTTTGTAACTTGAAAAATAAAAATGAAGTATGGAGTTACATATTTTGCAAGCCTTCTACATGAACTGTTTTTCACTTGTTTCATTGTGTTTTTCATAGGATATTACTGCTTTAACTGGTGTACCAGAGGAGCACATCAAAACCAGAAAAGTTCACATTTTTGTTCCAGCACGTAATGCAATGCAGGCAGGAGTTAACAATACAAAGAAATGGAAGATGGAATTTGATAACAGAGAGCGCTGGGAGAACCCTTTAATGGGCTGGGCATCTACGTAAGTAGTTACTGATTTTGGAAATACTTTTCTTCTATATTTGGCTTATACTAGTCATAGAAGTTTTATGTTGGGAATGTTCTTTCTACTTGTAAGTCTACTTGTTTTTTAACAATACCTACAGTAAGTGGTTGGGTTTGTTAGTCATATGATTAATGATCTGTTATGTTTAAAAGCAGATTTTTGGTCACAACACCATCTAAAAAAGTTTGAAAGAAGTCTTAACAACCAGAAATTTCAATGATTATGTTTGTGGTTATGTTACTGTATGGCAGCATCAGAGAAAGAAGGTTATTAGTTACCTAATAACTAGGATGTACCTAAGCAGTACATCCTTCTCAGCTCTCAGATGAATCTTTTAAATTTGGTTAAACATCAAATAATAATTAACCTCTGGAATTTTTTTCTTTTTTTGCAAAGTTTTATAAATATCCTGAAGCTCTGAAATCAGGAGTTGTAACTAATGTAAAAAAAAGAAAACAAATTATACTGTTTGTTTCGATGTTGCTTATGAGAAAAAACTCTTAAATATGCCAAAATCCAGAAAAGTGCTAATCTTAGCTTAGTGTGCTATAATTTGGAGATATAAATATAACTTGGACGCTGCTATTTTTTAATTCCCTTTTCCCTATGTAAGTATTCTACCTATAGTTTACTGTGTGGTTAGAATTCCTCTAAACTGTGAGGACAAGTCCTCACAGAAGCATAGTCCTTCTGTTAATAATTCAATTTTGATTTGATGCTGTCTTGTTTTAAGCATATTCAGAAGTTAACTATTCTACATAAACAAAAATCCATCACTAGAGATTATTTTCAAACTTCAGAAAGGGCACATTATTTATTGAAAATATCTGTCTGCAATCATATTAGCACTTAAAATCAAAGAATACAAAATTCTATGAAAAGAACACTTAAATATGAAATAATTTGGGGATGTGTTTTTTGAGATTTATTAACATTCTAAATATGGTAACAGATTTTTTTTCTTTTTTGTTTGTAATATAAATTATACAGAATTATGAGTTCAAAATATCTTTGGAATCAAATCTTCCTGTTACGTTGTTGTGCAATAACAGGAGGCTCACAACCTGTAACATCTCAGTTGTACTGGTACTGCGAAGCATTAGGGAAGCCAAGTTCAGCTATCATTAGACAAGAAAAAATACTGAATATGAGTTGAAGTATTAATTGTATTAAAATAGTCTGTTAAAATACCTATTTTAAAACTTTAAGCCTTTGTGTAACAATGACCTTATCTTAAGCACATCTTGGGATTTTTTTACCATTGTGAGCTTTTTAAAGGTTAAGATTTCAATGATTTAGTACGTATATGCCTTGGATGACAGAAGTGTTGCAGGTAGCTACTACATTTAGCAAGTAGTGACCAGGTTGTTTCAGGGGGCCTAAGTCAATTAAGTGAAAGACAGTTGACCAGCAATATTCCTTTCCCTCCTCTCTTGTCTGCCTTCCAAGTGTGTATGGTCTTTATATCACTGCACAGATTATAACACTGTAGCAGTTGCCAGTAACCTGCATTTAGTTCAGATTGAATTTTTTTCTTTAATCCCCATTTGCTTTTCAGCCAACTTTAACCTCCTCTATATGGCATTTGATCTCAGCCAGAAAATGGATTTTAACCTTTCCTACAGTTGCAACCATTTCTGCTAAATAAGACACCTAGAAAAATGAGCCATGGTGTTAAGGGCTTACCTGTATATTAAATTGCCCAGGGTTGAGTTTATTGTGGGAATTTAAAAAGGAAGGACTGTTTTGAATGAATCCTTCTCTGCATGCATTTTCATTTTTGGGTAGGGAAAGGAGTATTTCCTGTGTAAGCAAACTCCAGGTAGGCCAAAAGCAAGTGCTTTGTCGAGAATTAACACTGCTGGGTTAAGGGTTTTGTAAACTAATTTTGTTACAGGAAATACCTATTAGTAGTTCTCTAGAATATATTTTAGTATAAAGCCGTGAATGAAGAAATGTGGGAGATGTTTGTTATAAATTGTACAAGATCTCGTAAGAGAACAAAGTGTGGAATCTGTTTGTAGTGACTGCTAGGACAGTTCAGGGTAGGCATAGAAAGTCCTACAGCACTGCTGTTGCTGACACCATCAGGACATCATGCTGGCCATCCTAAATTTCAGTTTGCTCACAGATTATTCCGAATTTAAACACATGGATAGTTCATTTATGGAAAAAATCGAAAAGCTGTGTTTAGCTGGGATGAGAGATGATCCTGTGTGAAAACAACGAATTGTTTCTTTACAGTCCTTATTTCTGAACTGCCTCAGTCCTGGAAAGTTTTCATGAGACATGCAGTACAGAACAGGCACTGGTCCCTCACTGCACTTCAGGCTTAAACTTCTTTGTTCCCACTTAGTAGTGTTAAGAAGATTTTTCCAATCCCAGTCATGGAAGAGAAGAACAATAAGCAGAAATTGTTAAAATACTGTGATATGTTTGGATCACTGTATTGTCCATTGACCATCATGGACCAATTTTTAGTTCCTAGTTCTGCTTACTGCCTTTGTAAGAGAAATCTTTAAATGTTTTTAGAGAGCCCATCTCAGTGGCTTTTGAAAGTATAATTTCTGCCTTTATCCTGGGTTTGTTTTTTTATTGGGGAATATATTGGATATATACTGAATTCCGTTTTTCAGTGTGTACATCGGATAAAATTATGTTGTTGTCTTAGCTGGAAGCTAGATTCCCACTCTTCCCATCCCCCTCCACCAGTCACAGGCTTTGTCCTTTGCTGTAGAGAGTTCCATGTATTTTTGGTTGCTTTTTCTCTTCAGTTACCCTTTCAGCTTTGAAGAGAGAACAGTTGAGAGGCAGCTTCTTCAATATTTTCTTGCAGTTTGGTCTTGTCTTCCTGGTTGTCTCCTAGGCTCACGTGCAGTGTTGTGACAGGCAGGCATTATTTAATCACTGTGCTGCTACAACCAGTATCTCATTTCTCTAAAAGTTTTGTAGATTACTTTTTAGAACACCCTTTTTTTGATCTTTTGTCATTGTTCTTAAATTGAGCTTTTATAGCAACAAATAAAGCAAGTTTTTTTAACTGAGGTTTGAATTTGTTTCAGAAAGACTTTTTGCTCTTTGATTCCTTTCAGAAATGCAGTTGAGGAATAGCTGATCATCTGAAAATAAACATTATGTATTTAGTTAGCTAGCAGTTTGCATTTCTGAGCTTTGGTTTCAGTGATGGCCTGCAATCTGCTCGATGCACTAATTTGTGGAGGTCATGTGATCTCAGCCAAAGCTGAACTCTTGAGGATTTTTTATGTACTTTTCAGTCTCTGATTAAGTCCTGCTCTGCTCATTTTGACATTCTGCTCTTTCCTGTGTAAGATTATTCTTCCGCTAGCCACTTTACAGACTCCTGGTTTCTTTGAAATGTTCAAAATTACCTTAAGCTTCCTGATCTTCCAGAGAGAAAAGGACAATACAGTTTTAAAAATCAAAAAGATTGTTTCAGAGCACTTACTATAACTTCAGCAGGTGTTTAGATGTGTTTGTCTAATAAAAATCTAAATCATTAATTTCTGCAAGGAGTTGATAGAGAAGTTTGACAGACTGAAAGAACAAAATAGTACTCTGCAGAAACTAAGTGCTGATCCTGAGAATAATTAAAAATAAACATAATTTGAATTAATACTGCATTTGACTAGCATTTGATATACAAATACAATTATTTTAGATTTTAGATTTCAGATGTGCTTAAAATTTGTCATCTGATTCTTACAGAGCTGATCCTTTATCCAACGTGGTTCTTACTTTCTCTACTAAGGAAGATGCAATTGCCTTTGCTGAAAAAAATGGTACGTATTGGATGTATTGAGTATGAGGGATTCATCTTTCTATAGGCAATCTTGATCTCAAAGTATTAACAACAGAAAAAGTACAGGATACTTTCCCTATATTCCACAAAATTGGTAGACCAGTGGTACTCTGCTTGAGGAGGAAGATGGAAAGAGTGTTTACAAGGTTGCCAATGGCGTTGAATTTAGGTCTTCCGCTTTCTGGAAGAGTGTTCTAGCCTCGTAGCACTACTGTTGCAATGCATTTGCATCTCATGTTTTGAATGAGAGCTGAGTCTTACTAAGGTTTTGGGAGGAAAATTAATACTAACACTGTAGGAGTATCCTAGGCTGAGGGTCCCAGCTATGTATTAGTGGGATTTTTGCCTCAAGGCTTGACAGGAGCATCTGAATTCTAATTAAAGACTAACAAAACCCTTGTGAATGTTTGATAATCAGAAAACCTAAAATTAAGTGACTGCCAAGTAAGCATGTTGGACTTTAGTTTTGGCCATCTTGCAGAACGGATTTATTGTAGAATCATAGAATAGCTCAAGTTGGAAAGGAATCATTGAATCCAATTCCCTGCTCCTCGCAGGACGACCTAAAACTAAACCATATGGCTAAGAGTGTCATCCAGACAGTCCTTGAACTCTTGACAGGCTTGGAGTGCTGTGACCACTTCCTGGGGAGCCTCATCCAGGGATCAACCACCCTTCAGTGAAGAATCTTTTCCTAGAGTCCAGCCTGAACTTCCCTTTGATGCAGCTTCATTGAGTTTCCCTGTGTCCTCTTCCTGGTGACCAGCGAGAGGAGATGACCACCTCTTCTTTGCTGCTACCCTTGAGGAAGTTGTAGATAAAGGAAATTACACTTAACTCTTCCCAAGTGCAATACTGAAGTCTGAACACATTTGATGATTATTCATATTTGCAAAAAAGATAATAGAAAAGCCATTATCATTACTTACATGATTAGCATTAAAAATATTACCAGAAGGACTGTATCTATAAACCTACTTGGTTATTTAGGCTTGTATTTTCTCACAGAATTACAGTATCACAAGCAGTATCCATAATGTCAGCCTTTTGAATATTCAGCAGTCCTTTTATGTGTTGGTATGATTTTTTTTTTAACAGTAAAGGCTGATATTTAATTCTTCTGTAATTGGATTTTTTTTAAATTAATAGACTTAATTTTATTGAACAATAAATTGTATTCATCAAGAAATTAATAGGAACATCATATTTGCACTGGATACCCCAGTTTCTGTGCAATTTTGGTAGTATTTTCTAATGCTTTTTGAACAAATACGATGCTGGGGCACAGTTCTGCCTCTGTGTTGCTCCTACTATATCTATCTTTTGGGAAATTCAGAAAAAAACCTGAATTCTAGCCTATATACCACTATATTAATAGGCTACTTACATCCTCTCTTTGGACATACTATATTTTGTCCTCTCAAAATTCCAAGTAAAATTTGTTCAGTGTAGAAGTGTATGCCCTCATTGAATTAGTAATGAATCTCCATTGTATGGGCAAACTAGAAAGAAATTCTACCAACTAAACTAAGCTATTACTTAGTATTAATGTTGTTAGTTCAATATTTACTTAGTTTCTACCCTTAATTTTGCTGTAATAGTGATGTACCAGTGTTTTCTTAGAATACTGACTTGCCTAAATTATTATCCCATTTTTATTTAAGGTGGCTTAGTTTTATGCATATGATATGTGCATAGTATTTTCTGCAGGAATAGCTTCAGTATCAAATGTAGCTGGAAATATGAATTTTACAGTGGTTTATTTTTAGAAAGAAATGAGAAACTTAGGCACTTACTTACAGTGGAACTTGGCTTCTAAACCGAGGTGTTATTGAAACGTGTAAGTCTAGGAATACAAGTGTTTACATCTTTGTCCTTCCTGTATGAACAAGCCGTGATTTCCATTACAAAATTCCTTAAGAACTTCAGAATTAATTTCTGCAAATCCTAGGTATCGCAGTTCTTTTGATACAATTGGAAAACTTAAGATTTCTTTCTCGATTGAGAACTTCAGGATCCTGAGGCAAGCTATCTTTTTGCCTGTCCCATATGATGCATTTTCTAATGTAGATTTAACAGGACTGAATAACAGTTCTATAACTCTATGAATGCAGTAACAGGAGAGATCTCTGTCCAAAATACGACAGCTGAGAATGGTCTGAAGTTGAGGCGAGGAGAAAACACTTGTAACTGGATGAAGTTAAAGGTTTTAGCCTGTCAACTTACATTCTTTTTTGTCCTGTCTGACATCGCTGAGGCACTTGTTTAAAAACATACAGCTTTAGTAACAAGGATGGAGAGGTTTTCTACTCCACAGTAACCTTTAATCAGGAGATGAGGGTGTTCTTTCAAGACAATGAAATCTGCTTTCTATCCACTTGGTTTGTATAGGAGGGTTCTGAAAATGAATAGCCTTCGCCACTATTGTGATATTTTTATAAAAGGGACCTCTGCTCTCTGTTGTGAAGAACTGAAGGTGCCTAAGTGAAGAATACTGTTCCAGAGTATGAAACCTTATCACATATGGTGGCCTGTTGCAATCCAAAGTTAGATGTAACTTACTTTGTGGATTTTGGATAGCTACGGCAGCCAAAGTCATTTTGCCGGCAGTTGCAAATCTTTTTGGAGGCACTCATTTCCCCCCTATCTCATGTATAAAAAGATGAAGCAATAACTTGGGGCTGTAGATTCCACTCCAGCAGCCAAGTGCCTCAAAGTTAGGTGTTACAATGCTGAATGTCACAATACCAAAATCTATCTCTGGATCTAGTTCTTGCTGTTTACTCAAGCTTATACTTTTAGTCAGAACAGAAGGCAAAAGCCAGTGCTCTCACAGATGGAAAGGGTATGTTTTTAAAACCTCTGTTCCAGTATTTCTTACGGAGAATGGTTAACTTGGAAATGCACATTGGTTCAGACTAATAAGCATAAAGAAAATGTTTGTGGCATTTGTAAATACACAAAATTGAGGCCCAGTAATATGACAACTGGTGTATCTTACAGAACGTGTGTAGGTGTATCTTGAGTGTTTTCTGTGAACATCTTAAATGTAAATATTGAGGTATGTGAAACCTTTTAGAACTTACCAAGTTTTTGTTTTAAACCTAAAGAGGAAAACTACGATCTCTTTAGTATCAGTTAAAGCTGCATACTTAAACCACTTCTAGCTTCAACTCAGGTATCTCAACTTTGAGTGAAATGTTACAATTAAAGAGACCAAACTTTGGAATACTGAGTGCTGCCCTGGCAACTTTCCAACTACCTGGAGGCTGCAACCAATTTGCATTTTGATTTACATAAACACTAATGTCTCCACCTCCTCTTTTCTGACATTTTTTACCATTTCCCTTGCTTAACTATCACATAATTTACTTGTCTCCTATCATTTCATTCCCTTTTATTTTACTCCTCATTTTTTTTCTTATAAAAATGTTAAGTATTAGATTCATTTCTAATGCTGAATTTTTTTCTTTGCTCTTCCTTTCTTTGGTCCTCACACCCTTCTGTTTTCTCTAGCTTTCCAAGGTCTCCATTCTCTGCCAACCTTTGAGACTGATATTCTCTATGCTATTTTTTCCCCACATTTTCCCATCTTTATTTTCATTTCCTGTCCTAGCATGCCCAGAGGCTTAAAGCTTCTGTGATGCTATAGAGTTGTGGAGCCATGAACTTGCAGGGCAGTCTGTGTTCCTTGTTGAGTTTTACACTGACGATCGTCAAGTTTTTTGCAGGAATAAAGATAACAGAAGTACATAGTATGGGAGATTCTTGTCAAATGAGAAAAAATGGGCATAGGTTTTACCTATGGCATCTCAGTATCACATCTGCCAACTACAAAGGAATAAATGAGTGGATGCCTGTGTGGAGAAAAGATACTGAAGTTAAACGGTTTAAGTAGCATTTGCTCTATATTGTATGCTGATATTTAGAATGCTCTTTTTTTCTTGTCTCCCTCCCCCACTCCCCTTGTAACCTCCAGGCTGGAGCTATGATGTTGAAGAGAAGAAGATTCAAAAACCTAAATTCAAGTCTTATGGTGCAAACTTTTCTTGGAATAAAAGAACAAGGGTGTCTACAAAATAGGTTGGCATTGGCAGTCTGACTGTGAATAAAGTCAGCTGTGCTATATTTATAGTCCATGTATAATACATCTCTTAATCTCCTAATAAATTTGACCTTTATAAACTACATATGCATCTTGTGATGTCTATTTAAAATGTTTTTGATGTCACCAAATGAACCTGTTGCAAACTTTCCTATAAATAGAGAATTGGAATGTTCATACTGCAAAAAAATTGCTATACTAGGAATCTATCAAAAGGAATGTTTGAAATCAGCTGTAACTTTAAAGATTATGGTTTATCTTTGATGCTAATTTTACATTCACTATCTTGTTTAAACTTATCAGCCTTGGATATAAAAATTCCCTCAGTAGAAGCTGGAGTTCTTTCTTTCTGTTTCTAAACAGTTTGTCATTTGAAAAGCAAAGTATGGTACATAAAACTTAAGATTTTAGTATAACTAAGACTATTGTTTATAAATACGTATTTTATAAACTCCATTCTGCCCAAGTTAATATTGTCATTATTCCAGAAGCATTCTTGACTGGAGTACAAAGTGCTCGTTTTCATTAATGTAATGGGTCTTCAACCTTTCTAAGATTGTCAACAGTAAGACTGAAAAGTGCTTGGATATCTAATACAGCAAATGCACAGTTTGTTTTTAACTGATGTAGTCCAGGAAAATGACTGATAAATCTTAGGTATTTAACATTCTGTTTAGACACCTAATATGTGAAATTGTTGTATGTTAACCTGTACTTCTCATAACTAGAAGCACAGGGATTTTCTTTCTCCTGCTAAGATAATGGAACAATTCAAAGGGGAGTTCATTGTCAGCTTCCTGAAGAAGAAAGTTTTTTTCTTTTTTCTTTAATGTATATGTTCATTTTGATTCTGAACTGTGCACCTCACTGTGAAGTCTTTGTGTTTGAGCCCAAACCTTCTTTTCTTCCAATCACTTTCCTAAGACTTGAATTTTTTTCTCCTGTTGGATGGCTTCTTAAGAATGAACATGCTGGCAATCAAAAAGTGTTGATTATATGATTCTATGAACTCATACAAGATGATTTGACTGTTTTCACTTAAGTAGCTTCATAAATGAGTTTTTCATTGCTGAACTCCAGCTTCTGTCTACTCTGCAGTGTGTTACGACAGGTAAAATTGCTCCCAAATCTAGAATATGTCAAAAAAAACCCACAACAGGTAAATGGCGGTTAGATTTTTTAGTATCCTCAACCTGAAACTGGAAATGCAAAGAAATTTTAAGGACTCAAGGCTAATAAAAACGCTGAATGAGATCAGAGTTTCATCTTCGTGGTAGATGTGACTGTTTGATTCAACTGATCAAAGCTTTTGATGGCAAACCT
The DNA here is from genome assembly GCA_013396975.1 of Bucco capensis. Lineage (NCBI taxonomy): Eukaryota > Metazoa > Chordata > Aves > Piciformes > Bucconidae > Bucco > Bucco capensis. The sequence continues at coordinate 17,492 of VWZO01013909.1, read as the reverse complement.
CTAGAAGTATCAAAATCATTAATGGGAAAAGAAAAAGTTTAAAATTTCAAAACTAACAGAGCGTGTTCTTTACCCAGTGGGATTTCCATGTGTCTGAGGTGTTTTACGACCTTATTTGGCAGTAACAGTCAAAAGAAATTAAGGAATTAGAAGACAATTGTGTGTAAGAGCTTTACATAGGATGTTACTTAATAGGAGCCCTATACAGGTATTACATATACATTCATTCTTTGAGCCTTGTTAATCTGGCTGGTTTTTCTTCACAGTTCTGTAGCTTCCATAATTGTTGAAAATCCTACAGTGAGCTGATCTTAAGTAGTTTACACCTGGGCTATGAAGGAAACAAGCAACATTATAATCTTTCCTCCCATACACTTTTATTCCCATCAGCTCTACAAGATACATGGCACATGGCATATAGCTTTTTTACTTTTTTTTTTAATGTATCTTTACCACATGAAAGTTTTCATACTTGAGTTTTGAAAGCATGGCCACTCCAGTATTGTAGTTTCTGTTTAAAACCAGGAATGTTTTGCTGAAATTTTAACTTGCCATATTTTTTTTCAATTTTACCCCATATTTGCTTTTCCTTTTTCCTACCACTTTTTCTGAATTCTGAAATTCTGTTAAGTTTTGTGCCTGTTTACATCAGCTCAGTGATGAGTCACAGAAAAACAGTACCCAGATGAACCTGTCTGGCTTTTTTCTGAATGCTTCGAATGGTCCTAAATCTTATATTTTATGGCATTTCTCTTACCTAAGCCAAACTGAAATGCTAGAAGTAAAAGCTCCCCATTCTGTTGCTGACTACAGATCACAGCATCTAGTTTGCAATATAGGACTCACTACAAAATATGGGTGCACACCTGCAAATATTTTAATATATTTTGCATAGTTCTGTGGTGATAAAATGACATTTGCAGGATACTAAGTTCTTTTGAAGACTGGCAGCATTCATAATTCCAGCAGAAACAATTTTTTTATTACAAAAGGCTCTATAACTCTCAAAATGCTAATGTTTTAATGGAACCTAAAGACTGTCAGGAAATTAAAAGCAGAGTTTCAGATTTCTAGCAGTGTATTCCTTAACTGTGCAGTTTGATGGATAACTTAAAACAAATCAGAGTATTAAGTGATTATTATGAAATGGAAAATTTAATTACCCTTATCTGAAAAGTTTTGTCATGTGGTAGAAAAGGAGAAGCTAATTTGGACGAATTCTAGCTTTTGCCTGTAATTTCACACTAGGAACTTGTGTAGTTTGGTTTTGCCAGAGATAGTTACCTGACCTTATGTATGGTTACTTGTCATGCCAACATATTTTGTTATTCCAAAAAGAAAAAAATTGCAAATAAACCTGAAATAACCTAAAAAAAATAGACAGCTGTGTGGTTTGTATGTCAATTACAGTATGTCTGGTAAGGCACCTTGCTTTGATAAATCCTTGTTCTTATCCCTACATTCTGAGAGGGATGTATTTTTAATTGCTACTTGATTAATGCTGGAGTGTATCACCACACCAGCATCACAAGATTGCTGCAATGAATGTGCCTAGAGCAACTTAATAGAACAAAAAAAAAGGCAAATAATTTTTAAATAGATTTAGATTTCAGTTGGATTTAAAATACTGATTCTTTGCATCCATGTTAATCATAAGGGAAGGTAGAAAGGTCCCTGTCTTGAACAGGGGGGTCAAGGTCTTGCCTGTTAATGTAATACCTTCGTGCACAGACAATGTTAATGAAAACCTTCTTGGACAAGTTGAACAGAATAAATACAAAGATCAGTCTTTCGAGAGTCCTGAAGGAATCAGTTTGAAACTGTGTAAATGTTACCTGCGTCTTAGGCATTTTGCTTAAAACTCTACCTAAATAACAGGTGTAGGTGTCAGGCCTTTTATTTGTTCGTTTGTCTAGTAGGGTTTGGGGGTTCCCCCCCCAAAGTCTCTGTAAAGAGTGTTGTGAACAGATATGATATAAAAATGATGTGTCAATTTGGCTGTTTTAGACAGTTCACTCTGATGTTCTTCAGAGGAGTTGGTGACTATGGGGACAGCATCATTTAAGTCGTCTATTTAGATTTACAGAGGGCTTTCAGAAATGTCTTTTATCAAGTTACAGATAGAAGCAACAGCACAGTTAAAGATTTAAGTATCGTTTGTTTGAGGAGCAAGTCTGTAGTATGGAGTTAGCTTTTCAGTCTAGGAAAGAGAATTGAGATTGAGTATGGTAGTGGCCTCTAAAATCAGAAGTGGTGCAGAGAATATAATTTTTCACTGTTTTTCATACAGAGGCAGATCTACAAAGTCATGAGGATGCCTCTTAAAAACAAGTAGATTTTCACATACCAGATTTTGAAGTTCATTGGCAACTTTTTGACTACCAAAACCAGCTTTACACTAGGTCATATTTAACACAAGAAGTGCAATAAAAGGTTGTGTTAAAAATGAAATACTATCCTGTTCAGAAAAATCCCTGAGCTGAAGGCTGCTGACAGCTGGGAAAGGGTATCCTTGGAGTAGCCGCATTATTTCTTTGGCAGTCACTATTATTTGCTATTAGACATTTCCAAAGCTAGGTTTGTTCAGGTGGTTATCCCTGATCTGGCACAGGACGGCTGTTCTTAGTACTATTTCCAGTATCACATTAAAACATTTCATGCTATTGTGTTTGTCAGTGTTTTTGATCACAAACAATTCCCACATCAAAGCCGATGAAGATGTGCTACTGACCATAATGATCTTCACAGTGATCATCACATTTTTTAAAAACGAAGTTATCATACTCGTATACTTACATGTGGCTAAATTTAAATATATTCGTATTATGAATACAGTTTACCCTCCTGAAACATCCTGGTAAAACAATGGCTTGATAATAAGTACAATTATTCTGGAAAAGGTATCACTAAATCAGAAGAACTGAAGAAATCTGTTCATTCCAGTATTGGACCCGTAAATACTGGAGGTTATTTTAATTTCCCTGTTATTAAGTAGAGAAGATGAAAAAATTCTTAGCATGTCTTTTAGCAGTTGCCTTTTAGCATGCCTTGGTTGTCTGTTACAGGAAAACGTCTGCAAAGTTGTAGCCTGCTGAGATGATTTTTCTAACTGAATGCAAGCTTGATATTGCTGCCTTCACCTGAACCAGCTAAGAGAAGTAAAATTTCAAACTGAGAAATAGTATGACTTTAAAACCAGAACATACCACTTATTACGAGCAGTGCCCAATAAATTCTCATGACAGCACCTTTTCTGATAGTTCTTGGAGGTTTCCTTGTATTGATTTACATATGATCTCTTGGTTTGGTCAAAAATGGCAAAGCTGCTCAGAAATTGAATTTGGTTTTGCTTTCTTCCTCTTCCCCCACCTAGCCACTTTTACTACTTCATTTGGGATGTCTGCACAGTACTTGAGAAAATATTTTTTGAGTGATACACATAGCTGCAGAAATGTGGCAGTTATAGTGCCTTGTACATTTCAGGCTGTCTTACTTGTTAATCTGTTCCATGGATCGTACAAATTTTAGCTTTCTGCTAGTGCATTTTTTTCTCTCTCTCCCTGACAAGACAGATTTCCAGTTTCTTAATTGGGGTACTGATAGCAACATTCCTTTACCAGTCAACATCCAAAAGTATAGCCGTCAAATATATAAAACACTCCAAATTAGAACAGACATAAAATCTCATTTATAACAAATGAAGACTCTTCACTGAGACACTGTAAAAGAAACTACTAAATATTTTACAACTTTAGCTAAATAAGTTTCCTTTTATTTCTGGTTTCACAGCCCCTAGTTTGCAACTGCTTGTTGCAGCCATACATAAAACAGAACTTGGGAACAAAAGGTACATTTGCCTCAACAGGAAGTACTGATCATAGCATTGACAATGATTCCACAACCTGCACTTGCATGAGTGTAATAACTATGTAAGTAAAATGATTTAAACAAAACTACTTTAAATAACTGGGCTGTAAGAAAGGAAAACCTGCCACTGTGAATATAATCCAAACTTTAAAAATAACAGTAAATTGGAAACAACTTTGCTGCGGCCCATCACTGTAACTTGGTGTAAAACTGCTAATGTGAACATCTTACAGTACCTGCTTTAAAATGAGGTAATATGAGAACTACCCAATTGTCGACAGCGTAGATATCCACACTTAACTAGATTCCTTCAATAGCTGGTGGGTTTTGATTCATTTAGCTAGTGTAGGAATCTGAAGAGGTGGACTTTAGAAATGCCTTTTGGTCCATTGCCATGGGTATAATGTGAATGCTCAATGTTCATGTCTCAAAAGAGAATCTAAACCAGTGATTACATAGAAGCCAGCTCTAGCATTGAAGTCCCTAAAGCACAAATGGCTGGAGGCTGTGAGAACATGCAAAGGTATGCAACTCAGCAGGCATCCCTACCCAGCTAGACAGCTGTCTACATTCACTTCCCACCAGGAACAGGACCTGGGCTAGACGGAGACACTGTAAACACCTTCAAGTTCTTATAACTGCTTATATAACTATAAAGGGAGACTAGTTAAGCTGCTGCCATCTGCACTGTAAACACCTGAAATTCAGTCATCAATACCACTCTTATTTATGTCTGAGATGAAATTTCTGGTTAGTAAAATACCATCTAACTGAGAGTTCCCGAATTTATATCTCTGTTTCTGAGTCTCCTTGCCTCACACAGCTGAAGACTGTATTATGTATTTTTATTTTGTCTTACTATCTAAAGTTCCTTCAGGTTTGTTTTTTTTCCTGCCCCCTTATAAAAATTGTGGCTGAAGCATCTACTTCTGCTACAAAGAATGGCTAAGAAATGCCTTATTTACTTTTTTTTTCCCCTCCAGATTAGTACTTTGGTTCAGTATCGAAGTCCTGCCTGTGTCTTATGATTCTACATGCTTTCTGACGGAGGTGTAGATGCTATCAGTGATTGCAGTAGAGGAGTGGAAAGAGTTGGGTATACTCACTTCTCTTGATGTGACCTCAAAAATAGCATACTCAGTTCCCATCAGTGCCTACCTTTGGATTTCAGACTGATTAAGCACAGGAGGGAGAGACTGCAGAACCAGTGTTTCAACTTAAGCATTTATCTTCCTGAAGAAAGCCAGGAGAAGACCACGGAAGACAAAATAGGAATGCCATTTTAGGAAGGGCAGTTGACTTACTACCTGAAGTAATTTAGGAGAAAGAGCTGAGGTAATTTTCAGTTCCTCTCCTGCCTGCTTTCTATCCACTGGAATCCAGGTTATGAGGAAAAGCAAATAACAAATACAATAAGCACTTCTGCTGATTTTTGCATGTTGGAACAGGGTAGAAAATAATCAACACCTGGCTTCCCCACCCACCAATCACAGAGTGCACCTTAGGAAATTGTCTCAATACCAAGTTTTGCTTCTTGCCTCCTTTTCCCACACTACATGATAGCTTATCTTCAAAGCATTCCCGTTTCACTATCTTCAGACAGTTCTGTTTTGCAGGTGGAAGGCAGCTTTTTGTTTTTCCTCAACTCTGATCATTACCATATGGTCTTTCATACATGCTCAGAGTCTCTTTCCAGGATCACAATTCATTTTTCTCTTCCTGGGCAATTTTTCTGACCAGGTCTCTCTACAAAAAAAAAAAGCATAAACACAAAGTGATGTGTTTCTTGGGATTATTTTGGATTCCAGACAGAAATAGTTGTATGGTGCCAGGGACATAGATCCATGGCCTGGCCTGGAGATGAATGTTATCAGGTATGAGGTCTTATCTCAGAGGAATGTTAACCTAAGACGCAAATATCCATAATAGAAAACAAATGGTGTCATAGAAACAAAAATCCAGTTCTTACTGGCGCCTGTTCTGTTCCATAGGCATTGCCTTAAAGATTCACAGTCAGTCTTTGAGTGATGTGGTTATGTGTGCTCCATCCTAGTGCTATGTTTTCTGGAGTTTGGAATTTATTTTTTGGCCAGTAGGCTTAGCATCTCACATCTGTGCACTTAAATGACCTTCACCATCTCCTGAGGGCATAAAATGGCAGAGTGTAGCCAGCTGTCTCATCTGTGATTAGAATTGCTAGTCATGTCTAGGTGCTTAACTCCTTTTATCTGTGGCATATAATTAATCTAGTACTGGACTATCTTAAAAAGGTTTTGTTTTTAGGCTTCGTTTCCAGTTTTTTTAACCTAATAGAGTCCTGCTCTTTGAGTTGTCAGCAACATAAAAGGTTCTCTGAATCTTTACAGCTTAGAAATATTCTGTAAAGCACAGCTGAGGGACTGGCACTTGCTGCTGCTACATCCCAGGTGAATTTTGTAACTGTTAGGCTAAGGAATTCCTCTGCTTTTTGCTGACACAACTAATACCCTGTTATCTGCACAAAATGGGACAGTTATCTACTGTAAAGAATTGGCTGAAGGTAAGGACTCTAGAAGCTGTTATGATACTCATGTACAAATGACCCAGGCCCTACTGTCTGATATGGAGCCAGAACTTCAGTTTTTCTGTCTCCTAGGTAGCTGCTGTGACTGTTCTTTGCTCTAGTTAATTTCTCTGTTGCTTCTTTTTTTCTCCTTTATTTTTTTCCAAGGAACTTCAAAAGCTTCAAGTTTTATTTCAATGCAAGGTCCCCAGGGATAATATTTCCCCACCCACTTCTAGTTAATTTAGAGTATCTTCTTTGCCAGATCACAGACAGAATATGCCGCTTCTCAAATCTCTGCCATATTTTGTCCTAGAATGAAAAAGAAATATAATTTCTAATGCCATTTTGCAGGAGAGAATTTACAAATTTCTTATTGCCGTGCATCAACAGGAATCAGTAAAACTTGCTTCAATTTCACAGAAATCCCTGGGCAGTTACAAGCCTGAATCTGAGAATAATTATTCATGTGCCATTGGGCACGTCCATGTCTCCTGAAGCCAGATTTTGGCTTTGTTATATGCAAGAATTTCTGGCTTGGCATCCTGCTTCAGAGACTGAAACATTCTAGCATTTCTGGTAGAAGGATCCTGTTACAGTATATATAAGGCTGTTGTCACAACCTTCACCTGCAGTGATGCTGATAAAAGATTTGCAGTCTTATGTTCATCCATATAAGCTTTCCTGTTGTTTCCTGGAGGCTTGGAGAGTAGGTTTCAAGTATCGAGATTTCTTTGTACTTAGCAGCAATCCATCCAGCTTGTTATAGTTTACAAAAAATTGCTGTGTGTGTACTTTGCAGTTACTGAGTGCTTCCTTTCTAGCATCATAAGTGAAATAGAAGGGGACTTTTTTGACTCATTAATTTGATCTTAATTGTCTTTGTGTGAATATAGGACCTTTTATGAGCATCTTAACCTGCTTTTTAAGAATGAATAGAAGTCCACTTCATCTTAATCCCCAAGTAAAATCTATCCTTAAAATAATTGTCACTTTTCATGTCAGTCATTTAATTACTATTTTAAAAGTCTTCATATATGGTGTGTGCTAGAATACTTTTCGATTACTTATATCTTACAAAGCATTCACCACCTGATTGAGGTGACTGGCTTTGTTGCAAGCAGGTGCTGCAGATTTCTCCCAAAATAAATCCATATGCATTACTAACTCAAATACTCTATGTTGACAGATATCTGAATGAGAACCTTCTCCCCAGTCTGATGAGGATTTACTCCATAAAAGCTTCTGTAATTTCTTTTGGAAATACTCCCATCTTTGGAGTATGCTCTGTGCCACCTGTTTATGCATTTATGAAACACTGCTCCCCGCGGGACAAGTCTGGGGTATATGCTTGTTTTGATAAAGTGGTACTTTAATCTTCAGACACCAAGCAATTACCTCCTGCCACTGAAGTCATGTCCAAGACTAAAATACGTGATACTTTTTCTCTCCTTTGAATTATTTCTGCAAATTAACTCATTTTAGAAAATCAACTCATTCCACAAATTAATTCATTGTATTGTACACATGTATTCAGTACTCTGCTATTATAAAGCTTTTAACAGTCTTCTAAGTGAAGGAAATAGCTGGGGCTCCACTGAAGAACATCTGACAGCTCAGGATCAAGTATTTTGACTGTATACATAAAGGCATATGTACAACAAGCTAAGTTTTATTGCACTAATAGGTTTTATAAAACTGCAACCGTAGGAGAAGCAACAGTTTGATCTCCTTTGAGTACATGTTTATTTCACTGTTGGTAGCTTGAGAATGCTAGTCCAGTGATAGGAAGAGATACTTATCATCTAGCTAAATAAAGATTGAAATGCTGCTTAATCAAATGAGCTTATGTTCTGATGTTTACCTAAGGGCATCCAACTGGTTTGTTGTCTGAATACTGTTAACCAGCACTGGGTATTCTCTCTACATCTCATCCCATTTTATCCATAGCTGAGTTGTAATTCCAAATAGATGCTACTCACTGAATTACAAATAAGGATACATAGATGCTGTTTCTTTCAAGGGATCTTCACAATTCTGCTCAGTGAATGGATGTCACATTAGGTCCAGAAGGGTGGTTCATGATGGTGCTCCAAAACTACACCTTTCTTGAATAACAGATCTGTTCTGGTCAGTATGTTTAACAAGCAATTCATAACACAATGGAAAAGCACTTTCAGCCTTACTTGGAATTTTTTATGTTGTAGGAAGAACAGGATTTCCTGTTGCTGTGTGCATGGCAGCACCATCAAGGTGTAGAACAACATGCAGGATGAGTTGATAGGAGTTACTGACTTTTGAAATCTGGAAGAAATAAACAAGGTGGCCTACAGTCTCCAAGCGTCAAGACTAAGGACGGGAAGTAGCAGGTGACATCTTACAAAGCTGAGCAAGGTCCCTGCTGTAGGTTGCCCAATCTTTAATATTGCTTTCAGAATAGTAAAAAAAATAATGATGGGTAAGTTGCAGAGTTTGGGGTTTTTTATGCCATCTAGCATGGAAGAATATGATTTTAATATCACATCTTCAGCAACTCTATCCAAAGACCAAATCTTGCTAAGTTGCCAACCTACCTGCATGACGGAGTTAGAATGGAAACCTAAATGAATTGACTCTTATATTCTTGCATCCCCAGAAGCTAGAACTTAACAGTTTTAGCCAACAAACCAGTGAAACAGAGCCTAGGATGTTTTACTACAAGAACATAGGAGTGCCTACATTGAAAGCAAAAACGATAAAAAATCACATCTCTAAAATGCATATTCTCAGTCTGTGGTCGTATGGAACAGTTCCCTATTCAGACTAGTCAAAGTCGCAGAGATTCAATAACTATTTGGTGAATTTAAATGCTAAGAAACTTAGGCTTTTGGAGGAACCTGTAATCAATGACAGTCAGCCATGAATAGATACTCCACAGCTGTCTGTAAACGTATCTGTTCTGTCTGCCATGAGTATGCAACCATGCACTAACCCATGAAGCCTCAAGTCCTTGTGTAAAAAGTTTCAGTCATTCTATAACTAACCCTAAACATTCAGTATAAAAAAAAATCATCATGGAGGATAATACACAAAAGTGAAATAGGAAAAATGAAACATGTCACCAGTGACCCAACCATGGCCTTAGCAACAGTAGGACATTTGTGAATAGAAAATGTCTGGGATATCCTAGAAAGTGAGCACTGCCTAAAACCACATAGAAAGGCAGAAAACAGAAAAGACAATTAAAAGGCTCTGTCAACACACTGAGTTTCAGGAAGGGAATCCATATGACTCCAAACCTGACAGTCTGGGTCTTCCTAAGCAATTGAACAGAGGCAGGAAAGCTTTTTTATTTTTTTCCAATACCAGGAAAATACCAGTAAATTCTGCCCCAATATCCCATCACTTTGTGTGGCTGTTGCCAGATGCTTCAAAAGAAAGTAACCCTGCCTACTTTCATTCCCCAAAAGCCAAATGTAAATCTCTCTGGCCCCTGCAGGTAAACAGCTGGTAGGATTAAAGTATTTAAAATAGGATTCAAGAAAGATACATGAAATGTAGTCTTCTTTCAAGCCTCTTGTTACAGATACAAGTTAACCACCAAAAGACACAAATCACAAGTTTTCATTTTCAGCAGCAGGATCACTTCTATCATCAAATCCCACTTAAAATCTTGTGATTTGCTAGCATGAAACATTGTATTCCTTGTGGTCCTTACTGCATTTCAAAGACCAATCCAGAATGGCTTATCTCTGAAATATTGATTTTTCTGTTCTTATTTTCAGACTAGTTTTGTTTATAACCAGTTCATAAACTTTTCCACTTACTTAGCCAATATTCCATCTCTGCTACGTGCTACCTGCATTAAAATATCTAATCAGATTCCTTTTTAGCCTACTAAAACTATAGATTACTTAAACTAAAGAGAACTAAAACCTAGATTACTAAAGTAAATACATCAAGCTCTTTAATCTCCTTTCATGCTAATGGCTTGCAATTTCCCAAATCATTTTAGTAGCCATTGCTGTGTAAAGTTAATCTTTTTGTAAAATAAGTAGTAAGAGCTTTGGATGCTGTTCACTTGCAGAGCACTGATGAACTCATAGCACATAGCATTATTAAGACCAACTAGTTTATTAGACAGTGAGACAACTGCTGCCAAGTGAAGCAAACACAATTTTACCCACTGGCATGTTTTTCTTTTGACAAGTGTTTTCTCTATATCTTTGTCTCCAGACAATGTTAGAAGATGAATATATCTATAAAACTTCTTTTGTTTTGCAGGGCCATACATAAAGAATGAGCTTCTTCCTATGCTCAAAGTATGTTAGGTCATGAAGACAAAAAGGAAGGCTTACCTGAAGGTTTCTATTCAGTCAGTTTCCTTTCATCCATAAATCATGCCCATTGCAAAGTCAAAACAATATTCAGAATGGGAATAGAAATTGGGTTGTTGTCATCTGAGCTGGTGATGCTCTGGAAATGGAAGAAATATGTTTCTGCCACAAAGTGCAGTTAACCCAAACCAGCATTTGATAATCTAAGTAGGAAATATCACAGCTTAAGAATTCTTTCAGAAGTAGAAAATGTCTTAAAGTTGGCAATGACTTTAAAATCAGATTCTGGACTTGGGTTATAAGGAGTCTGGAATAGCAGTCTAGTCAATCTATTGGATGGAGATACTGAAAAGTTTTGGATAAGCACTGGGAAAATAAATCAGTATTCTGATTTTTGTTGTTTTCAAGGAAATAATTTATGATTCATTAACAAGTTGCAATCAAACATAGAACTGATTAAGCCAGTAGTTTTTAACTGCCTTCTAATAGCACTGAAATGCTTTGGGTTTAGCAATTTTATTTAATATGGGAGACATTCCCATGGACCTAGATTAGACTAAATAAATAAGAAATTTATCTTAAAACAAGCAGAAATTTAGAGCATTAAAATACTAAAGATAGATCTCCATTTTTACTTTCTTATGTTGATTTGGGTTTGGGTTTTTTTAAAGAAAATTCTATCATCAGTTGGCCTAAAAGAGTTACCACATCATTCTACAAACTTTGTCTTAAAAACTTCAAAACAACAAGGAAAAGGTCAGCCGAATATAGTCAACAAATAACAAATGGTAGTTGTTTTCTTGCTAGAACAACAGTGCCCATGGTGGTGATTGGACTAGTAATGTTTACCTTCCATTTGCAACACAGCTTGCTAATCAGATGATTATTTGTGTGTGAAGGAGAAAGGGAGGTTATTTATCAAGACAGCAAACTGCAATGTGACAGTGGTCAGTGTATATCAGGTTTGCAACTGTTGAAACAAATGCTGATTTGCTTAGCCCAAAATGTTTAAGAAAAGTGATATGTTGAAGATAATCCTGGGATAGCTTTACTATTCTGTTCATTATTTAAAGAGTGAAGAAGTGTTTATTGTAAAAAGTGTTAACTTTCATTGAAAACATATTCTCTTAATCATGTGGCTAAACAGACTATAACTTAACCTTATTCTTAGAGCTAAGAATACCGTAACTAAATTCGTGGGTTTGGATGAAGTTAGTATTAAGAACTCAGTTAAATCATCAAACTGCCTGCTTCCAGAGGATCAAGACTTTAGCTTCCACCACAACAATAACAACAGTTTCTTCTAAAAGCAGCAAAAAATATAAGCAAAGTCAATTTTCATTGAATTTTCATCTAAATCCAAGCAAAGTTCACTTTTGTCAGGCTGCTGAACAGAATATGAGCTTTAACTTGAAATTCTAAAGTTCTGTGGCAAAATTTATGCTTTAAAGTTGCTTGTTCTCAAAAACTGACAGCATTATATTACTATGCACTGAATAGGTTACAAGTAGCACACAGATATTTTAATTAAATAGTTGCTTTACCAAAACAGCTTTCAGAAACAAGTCCTTTAAATACATCACAGTGTAATGACTAGAGGTAGTTCGTCTACAGAGGGAGATGCTAGATGAGATATACATTATTATATTCTGAGTTGGATAAGGGAAGGGTGTCTGAAGAGCTGAAACTTGGCTTTGGCCATAAGAAGTTCCATTCTGTCTGACATTAAAGTGGTTTTGGAAACTACTGATCAATCAGATATTATTAGCAACACTTATGTTTTGTGTGTCCGTATTTAAAAAAAATTGTGTGGAGAAATTAAGTGGTTGCTTATCACAGCTGTAAGGTAGTAAACTTTGTTTCATGACACTGACACTGAGTGCTTCAAAAAAGAATGAAAAAGAAATGCCCAATGAAGTAGATCTGCACACTTTTTTTTTTTTTAATAGAAACGTAGTCACCATTTTTTGCCAAAATCCACTGTTTCTTAGAGTGTTCCAGTGAAGAGGAAACTACTGGTCCTTGCACAGAAAGAGCTGTTGGAGGGATATTAATAGTCTAAGTTGGGAGAAGTAACAACCATAGACTTCACATGAAACAGTAGCGTGTGAACAATGGAATGAAAAAGATAAGACTAAAATACACTGTGTAAGCTAAACAATCATAGAATCATAGAATGTTAGGGGTTTGAANCAATCTGCTGGCCACGCTCCTCTTAATGCATCGCAGGATGCCGTTGGCCCTCTTGGCCGCAAGGGCATATTGCTGGCTCATGGTCATCCTCCTATCCACTAGGACTCCTAGATATTTTCCCCAGGGCTGTTCTCCAACAGATCAGTTCCTAGCCTGTACTGATACCATGGGGTTGTTCTTTCCCAGATGCAGTACTTTATGCTTATACTTGTTAACTTGCATTAAGCTTCTCCCTGCCCATCTCTCCAGCCTGTCCAGGTCATGCTGGATGGCAGCACAGCCTCCTGGGGTGCCAGCCATTCCTCCAAGCTTGGTATCATCCGCAAACTTGCTGAGGGTACACTCTACCCCTTCATCCAGATCATTGATGAATATATTGAACAGTATTGGACCCAGCACTGACCCCTGGGGCACACCACTAGTCTCTGCCCAAGTCACTATTGTCACTAAGAGCAAGCTGAAGGATTCCAGAAGTGAGACAGTTTGCACAGATGAAATCACCAAAACATATTGACTCTGACTACCTATTTTTTGAAAACATGGACACACAAAAAAAAGTTATCTCTTAATTGGAGAGATCTGGATTTGATGGGTGGACTGTTCAGTGGGTAATGAATTGGTTGAATACTTGCATCCAGGGGATAGTGGTCAATGGCTTGATGTCCAGATGGAGAATTGTAACAAGTGGTGTCCCTCATGGGTCTGTACTGGGACCAGTACTGTTTAATATCTTCATCAATGATGTTGACAGCAGGATTGAATGCACCCTCAGCAAGTTTGCAGGTGACACCAAGCTGAGTGGTACAGTTGGCATGCCTGAGGAACAGGATGCCATCCAGATGGACAACCTTGAGAAGCATGCCTTTGTGAACCTCATGAGGCTCAATAAGGCCAAATGCAAAGTCCTGCACCTGGATTAGGGCAATACTCAATATCAGTATAGATATTGATGATGTGTTTGAAAGCAGCGTTGTGGAGAGGGACCTGGGGGTACTGGTGGATGGAAAACTTGACATGAGCTGACAACGTGCTTTTGCAGCCCAGAAAGCCAACCAAATCCTGGCCTACACCAAAAGACACATGGTCAGCAGGTCGAGGGAGGGGATTCTGTCCCACTACTCTGATTTGGTGAGACCTCATCTGGAGTACTGTGTCCAGCTCTGGAGTCCTCAGCATAAGGAGAACATGAACCTGTTTGGGTGGATCCAGAGGAGTGCCACAAAAGTAATCAGAAGGCTAGAACACCTATCCAGTAAGGAAATGCTGAAAAAGTTGATTTTATTCAGCCTGAAGAAAAGAAGACTCCAAGGAGAATTTATTGCGGCCTATCAGTACTTAAAGGGAGCCTATAAGAAAGACAGAGACAGTTTTTGGCATGGGAGAGAAGCACTTCTTTGTCATATTCTGAAAAAAAAAAAAAGATTACTTAATTCAGGTCTGTCATTTTAGCTACTATACTACTATATTACTCCTATACTCTAGATAATTTATGGTTTCTAGGTCATTCAGTTATTGAAACGTTTGCTACATGTGTAGAATACGAATTCTGTGTGGATTCTTGAACACATCACATGTCCCCACTACAGAGCAGTAGAACTCCACTTTTCCAAGAGAATAATATCAATACACTCTACTATTAGAAAATAAGCCTGACATGAAATCTGACATTTTGCCATAGCTCCTGGCTCCTGTAATGCAATATATAGCACTGCTCTGAAACCCCAGAGGCTGTTTCTTTGAATTGTCTTTCTCCTATTACTTGGCATGAGCTCTCTTTCAGAACTGGTGGGAGATGAGGGATTAGAAATGTAAAGATAAACCAAAGTAGTCAATCATACCTGTACAGAAATACTCATTTTCAAACCCAGACTTCAGTTTTGTCTCTCACTGCTAGACAGCTGCCAGACTTTCCTGGGTTTTGTACATTCTGTTGTCCACAGCTGCTGTTTGCACCACTGTTATAGTGGAATAACAGAAAATGTAGCCATTTCTATATTGGCTAAGAAGGACTATAATATAATTCAATATATTTAAATATAATGATTTTTTTAAATTACTAATCAGTAAGTAGACTGCAGCTAAGAATTCCAAACAGCAATTTTGACCATTTTGTTAAAAGCAACATCTTTTTATTCACAATTGAAAGCTTAAGATTAAATCATTTTATCTTTTAACCAACATAAATCTAAACTGTGCTGTAAATAGAAAGATTAAAGAAGAATGAAGTGAAACAGAGGAGGAAGAGAGTAAAACAGAGGAAGGAATGGAATGAACTTTTTTTCCATAACCTCAGGGATTTCTAGTTATTTTCCGCTATGCAACACTGAGCCCTACCCAGGAAGATAAACTGGTGAAAAGAAAAAATACTACACTTGAGGGAAGGGAACTACTTCAAAGACAGCAACTGCATCTGAGCACAAATGCTTATATGAAGATGTCAAAAGCTCTCCCTCTGCCTTTTATTTACAGCAGGATTATGCATGGAGATTTGGAGAAAAACTTGGTTCCAAAATTAATTATATACTTTTATACTGCTACTACATAGGGTTACCCAGAAGTACCACTAAGGCTGTGAGTCAGGAAGGTCCTGTGGCCTTAACTAGAACGGATGAGCAGGCACAAGCAAAATATTCCAAACTCTTTGTTTAACTTACATCTATAAAAAAATATTAGTATGTGGAGAAATAGAACTTGACTTAAAGGAAAGCTACTGGATCTTAAACCTGGTGATAAACCTCCACTATTTTTCAGCAGTCTTGGTTAACTATGGAGGTCCCAGCTGACTGGAAGTCGGCAAATGTGATGCCCTTCTACAAAAAGGGCCAGAAGGAAGATTCAGAGACCTACAGGCCTGTCAGCCTGACCTTGGTACCAGGGAAAGCTATGGAACAGATCATCCTGAGTGCTATCACACAGCATGTGCAGGAGAACCAGGAGATCAGGCTCAGGCATCATGGGTTCATGAAAGGCAGGTCCTGCTTGACTAACCTGATCTTCTATGACAAACACACCTGCTTAGTGGATGAGGGAATGGCTGTGGATGTTGTCTACCTGGACTTCAGCAAAGCCTTTGACACTATCTCCCACAATCTCCAATCTCCCTGGAGAAATTGGCTGCTCATGGCTTGAATAGGTGTACCCTTCACTGGGTAAGAAACTGGCTGGATGGCCAAGGCCAAAGGCTTGTGGTGAATGGAGTTAAATCCAGCTGGCGACTGGCCACAAATGGTGTTCTCCAGGGATCAGTACTGGAACCAGTTCTTTTTAATATCTTTATTGGTGATCTGCACAAGGGGATTGAGTGCATCCTCAGTAAATTTGCAGATGACATGAAGTTGGGTGGAAGTGTTTATCTCCTTTAGGGTAGGGGGGCTGTACACTGTAGATCAGTGGGCCAAGGCCAACTTCTTGACGTTCATCAATGCCAAGCGCCTTAGTCCTGCAGTAAGGTCACAACCCCATGCAATACTGCAGGAC
The DNA here is from genome assembly GCA_013396975.1 of Bucco capensis. Classification (NCBI taxonomy): domain Eukaryota; kingdom Metazoa; phylum Chordata; class Aves; order Piciformes; family Bucconidae; genus Bucco; species Bucco capensis. The sequence goes on along the minus strand of VWZO01013909.1, from coordinate 1,097 downwards.
TGAGGAAGAGTGGTTGTAAAGCTATCTGGTGGAAAAGGATCTGGGAGTGCTGGTCAATTGTGGCTGAACATGAGCCAGCAGCATCCTGGCTTGTCTCAGAAACAGTGTGACCAATAGTATGAGCAAGGTGATTTCCCCCCTGTACTCAGCACTGGTAAGGCCACACCTTGAATATTGTGTTCAGTTTTGGGCCCCTCACTGCAAGAATGCTATTGATTTGCTGGAGCATGTCCAAAGAAGAGCGACGAAGCAGTTGAAGGGCAAGAGCACAAGTGTAATGAGGAGCAGGTGAGGAAACTGGGCTTGTTTAGCCCAGAGAAAAGGACTTATCCCTCTCTGCAACTACCTGAAAGGAGGCTGTAGCAAGGCAGGTCTCTTCACCTAGGTGACAAGTGACAGGACTAGAGGAAATGGCATCAAGTTGTGGCAGAGGAGGCTTAGATTGGATCTTAAGAAACATTCCTTCTGTGAAAGAGTGGCTAAACATTGGAACAGACTTCCCAGGAAACTGGTAGAATCACCATCCCTGGAAGTGTTAAGAAAATGTGTAGATGTGGTGTTGGAGGTCAGATTAATAAGCGTGGACTCTGCATCTCAGGGTATAACAACAAAGACAACTTTATTATGGAATATTCACAACATATATAGCTTGAAAGGCAGGAAAAGGTAACCCAACACAGGTGTGATGTTTACCTGACCCAAACAAAGGCAAGCCAGCCTCACCCACCATATAAGGAAAGGGCCATCAAGGCCTTAATGGCTGGGTGATTTAGAGACAAAACCAGCTCCTCCATTAGCAGACTGGCTGGGGGAAGAAACAAAGGGTGCTTCCACAGAAACATGCTTGCCTTGCCTTCTCAGTAATTTTTCATAAGTCTACATCTCTGGGTTTTTAATTTTTAATTTTTAATTAATTTTTTTTTGTAAAACAAAACTTGAGGGAACCTATAACAACATTCTCTGGGTGAAAGAGAGTAAACAGGGAACATGTAACCACATGCAGAAGAAACACAATACCTCTAAACAGCATCACAGTGAGTATCTTTCCAGTGCTGTATTATTCTCGTTCTGAATCTCAGGTGTTAAGTCCATCAAGT
>VWZO01013903.1:75115-99319 GCA_013396975.1 Bucco capensis | reverse complement strand
GGGCACAGTGAAGAGAGATGACATGCCTAATAAAATCACAGGATTTTTTTTATCTTGTGTTCTGACCTTTTTGGAAGTTATTTCCTTTGTAAATCCACAGGACAGTCTGTGTGTTCTGTGTTCTTTTTTCCCCTCACAACTGCTTGTCTATGTATTTAATAACAGTTATTACTGTTATGTTATAGCTTACTTCACTCAGACTTGGGTGCCTACAGTTAGGGTAGCTTTTAGACAGCAAAAGCAGCCATCACCCTCTCCCCCCAAAAAGGACTGATTTTTTACAGGAGCTCCACTTCCTCCTGTAATCCATAGGATTGCTGGAGCTGTTTGCAGTTTGGGCAGACAGGACACCTACATTTGGGTGCTTTGATGTGGATACTGTGCCTTCTCTAGACAGAGATTTCATAGTTGGGGTTTAGATTCCTGCCAGTTCTGTGCAAAATCATCTAGAAGAACAGAATTCTAGTTTGAATACAAATGTAAAGGTAAACAAATATCTGCAAAATTTGTCCCCACATGGCCATTTGTTAACACTGGCAATGCAAATACACAACTGCAGTTGAGTGACTTATGCTTTCAGTGGGTTTACTGTCACAGAGTATTTAACAGACACACATGCTTCACTAAAATAGTATCACTGTTGACAGGGTGACATATGGGACAAGAAGTGAAAGAACAGTGTCCTTGCAAAGGGAATTTATATAGACAGGACTAACTTTTCCAGACTCATCTATAAAATCAGCCTAGTCCCTATGTGGCTAATGACTTCAGGGGTGCAAGCCAAATTCCTTACACAGATTGTGCTGTTTGACACACTTAGTCTTGAGAAAGCAAGCAGTGAGTCTTTCACAACCAGAAGCTCTTCAGAATTGGTGCTGTTGCTTTTTTACCTAATTGCTAACTTGTTTTTAAAAATAAAGAGTATTTTCCTGAAGAGGTTGTTTTCACTGCTTTCAGTTTGTCTGCTGCAAGAACTGAAACAGTGGTATGACCAAGAGTTGTGTGAGCTCCAAAGGGTAGTGAAAACCTCCTGAAGATGGATTGGTCACATAGATCTTTGGAAGAGCTCCCCAGAGAGCTTAGCAGGCATTCAGTGCTAGCCTTTACACCCTCACTGCTGCCACATGAGCAGAGTGCACTTTGCCTTCACCTGCTACCTATGTGGATTGTATTTTAATGGTAAATCAGCAGCCTTGCATTTGGGAGCTGAAANATGATCTTTAGGGTCCCTTCCAACCTGCCCATTCTAGGATTCATTCTATGATTCTGTGATCATAGAATCCTAGACTGGTTTGGGTTGGAAGGGACCTCTGGAGCTCATCTAGTCCAACCCCCCTGCAGTAGGCAGGGACATCCCCAACTAGATCAGGTTTTGGCAGAAACAGGCTAAACACATCATCCTCATCAGAGAAAGCTCTCTGCAACCATGCCAAAAGTGAAATCAACTCTGTGTGGCCAAGGTTGAAATAAAAGGTTAAGATCTTGAGGGTGAGGGAAGCTTATGTAAATAGCAATTAGAAGTCAGTCAATTATCATATATCAGAAGAGTAATTAATGCAAGGGGTTATAGATAGGATGTGGCCACAGTCTTTTTTAGCAACAAGATGAGGAAAGACTGAGGGATCTGGGCCTGTTTAGCCTGGAAAAGAGATTGAGGGGAGACCTCATTGCTCTCTAGAACTACCTGAAGGGAGCTTGTAGAGAGGCAGGGACTGGTCTGTTCTCCCTAGTGGAGAGTGATAGGACAAGGGGAAATGGATGGAAATTGCCCCAGGGGAGGTTCAGGCTAGACATTAGGAGGAATTTCTTTGCTGCAAGGGCTGTCAGCCATTGGCACAGGCTGCCCAGGGAGGTGCTTGAGTCCCCATCCCTGGAGGGGTTTAAGAGACAGGTAGATGTTGCATTGGGAGGCATCATTTAGCAGGTTGCTAGGGCTAGGACAAAGGCTGCACTGATGAGCTTCAAGGTCTCTTCCAGCTCTAACTGTTCTAGGATTCTATGATTCTATGCCACTCCTGCAGATCTCACTTTGTAATACTGCAAAAGCCAAATCACTGTATACTGCAAGAAAGCAGAACTGGTTCCTCTTTCTACACCTCCTGCAATGTCCTGTTTTTTTCTCTAGAGGTCTACTAGCTAACAAATTACTGTGCCCATGCCTAGGATCCTGGTACTTATACTGACACAAGTCTGAAAAATACTGTAGAATATACTTGGCTGAAGACTTTTTGCTTTCATTCAGGTTTCTGAATGCAAATAGGAAAAACCAAAAGTCCAGCTTCTGCAAATGACTATTTTAAATGCACCCCCCTTGCACAAACACCATGTTTGCTATTTTCCTACTATGTAAAAAAAGTCTTTTTGCCCTTGCTCCAGTGCCATAATTACCATGGAAACAGAACTGCTAAATTAAAACAGAAATAACATGATTTATACTCACAATAAAACAAAACATCCCCCAGAGTTTAACTAACCAACATCAATTGCCTGCTTTATCTGCATACATTTGATGCTTGAAAATCTAATTTTCTGAGAAAATCTTGAGGTATATTACCTGCTTAGTTCTATTGTCTCCTACACTTAAATTCTCAGGAATGAAATGTCACTGTTCCTCATGAACAGCAAGTGAAATTCCTGAGAAAATGGGGGGGGGGGTATCATACTTTTTCTCACTTAAGAAGAGTGGGAACTGACCAATTTTTGGTGAAATTATGAGACCTAGAGTCTAGCTGTTCTGTAGCTTGGTTTGTAAATATTTGTTTCAGCAAAACCTTCAACATGACTTGAAACTTAGTAGGAAAGCAGCCATACCTGCCATTTCCATATAAATGTGTGTGTATATATATATGTATGTATGTATTATGGATATGAGTATAACTGGGATGATCTATGCCATGATGTGATGTAAATTTTAGGCAAGAATGTAGCTACATCTAAGGGAATGCCTTTCTGTTTTACAGAAAGAAAATCACTTTGAATTTTGCCAAAGACTGAATGGCTTGAAATCTTCATCTGTACAGTTTGGGGTCAAATTCTTTTAACTTTACTTCACAGAACTTTTATATGTAAGTGTTATCATCTAAGGCCTTTAGTACAAATTATCCAAATATTTAGCTTCCCATCACTTTTTACCCTCCTGTCCTGTGAAATATTGTTTAGGAGGGAGTTTCATTTTCTTTTGATTCCTGCAACACTGTGATTTCATAGTGCTTCACTGGCTACAGGAAAATAAGAAGGAAGTCATCACTGCAATGTTTTCTATGAGTCAGAGTATTTTTCATTCTCATGATTTTTCCCTAACAAGTAGTTTATTGTAGTAAAGATTTATTCAGGGCATCTGAAATTATGTTCCTTTAAACATCAATCACCCAAGAACACCAAAACTAGACAAGGCATTCAAATACATTTAATGAAACTTCCAACAAATGCAACTGCAGGGACACAAACCTTTTTAGCAGGGCTTGGAGTTCAAACTGCTTATTAAGATAACCTCCTGTGGAGCAGTTTACCTCTCATGTTGGTTTTTATATCCTTTCCTTGCCTTGTTTTTATTTGGCAGTAAAAATACATTCTGTCCTTTTTTAAGCAAAACCTGGAGCAAAGAATAACTTCAGCAACACCTAAAAAGTTTTTGAAGTAGTTTCATGTGCCAAATGCTAAACTCATGATCAAACATTTCTGGCACTTCATTTATTGCCAAATTCAGCCAGAAAAGTGTAAGAAATTCTGACACCTGTACTAACTCTCTCTGATATTTGTTGGTGGGAGTTCAGAATAAACAGAAACTGAATAAAAGCTTAGTCCAGTTAGATGTTTCCAAAAAACTTAACAGGAGGTTGCACATATGTGTAAAATCTGAACATTACCTCTCTCTCTTTGTTTTCCTCTGTGAATGAGTTGGGTAGCTGTGCTCTGTTTCTTGACCCAATATTGATGTTTCTGTGTCATTTTGTAGCTTCACCAGCCCATTCTGTAATCTTACATTCTCATGTTCCAGTTTGTGAATGGAAAATTGGCAATTTCCACCTCCTTTCTTAGATAAATCTATACTCTGTGAAAGGAAAGAAATCCCTCATGAAATAGTGATTGTTTCCACAATAAATGGATATTAGTATTTTTAACAAGCAAACACAAAATAATGTTCTATGCTAGAGAAAGACCTAGCTACCATACATAATCATAGAGTACTTAGAGCAAACCAAGAGAATTGCCTCCAGAAACAAAGCCACTGTAGATAAATGGCAAACAGAGTTAACAGCCTCTATTACATGCTAAAACAAATTAAAGCTTCTCAACAAATATGCAATCAAAACATTGTTGTTGGAAAATCAGCACTTGCTTTGTAAGTCTTCTGACAGAAACCCACTCACAAGAGTGGAGTAGAGGGGAGAATCACCTCCCTTGACCTGCTGGCCACACAGCTCTTGCTGCAGCACAGGCTAGCCTTGGCTTGCTGGGCTGCGAGTGCACACTGCTGGCTCATGGTGAGCTTCTCATCCATCAGCAGCCCAAGGCCTTTTCCTCAGGGAAGTGCTTTTCAATAAGCAATTTCCTTGTTCTCTTTGCATNGTTCTATGATTCCCAGGTATTGCTGCCGAGTGCACTGCTCCCTCCAGGAACAATTACACCAAAGAGAACAAGAGAAGTTGCAGAGGTTCATTAGTGTGCTGGAGTATGTCTCCAGGCACACTTCAGCAGCTGGGTTGAGGAGCAGTCCCCTTCAGTTTGAGCAAGAGGAAGGTAAAGCCCCATGAGCAGAGAGCTCTCTGGCTGGCTCCCTAAGGCTGCTCCCCAGCTGGGTTAGCCCATGTGCTACACAAGGCACAACAGTGACAGTGCAAGCAACTTGGCAGCTGTGCCCAGGGCACACTTTCTATCAATGAACCTTTCAATATCCTCTGTTTGCAGAGAAATAAAGACTAAACTGAAAAGAAGCTGGGTGGGGACAAAATGTGTCCTTTTTTAAACACTGTTATTTAAATATATGAGCAATGGGGTAAAATAGTAAAAAAGTGAGATATTTTTGTACCTGTAAGAATGATGACTGTTTAAAAATATATATTTTCTGAAAATAAGAGACATTACTTACAAAAAACAGACTCCCAGAAACTATTTACTGTCTAGACAGTTACTAAAAAATGTAGCTTACTTCTAGTTTACTACAATTAAGGTCAAACTGATTCCTAGCTCTGCCCATTCTCAGGTGATGTGTGAATACCACTTGCCTTGGCTTATGTCACACACATTTTTCATTTCTTTATTTTACAGCAGCCAGAGATCTCTCAATCTGCCATGCTCTCCATCTACATTTGCAGCAAATATAAGCAACTGTTCTGCATATTGCATAGATCAAGAAGAAATTACCATGCAGCTTTGACACTCCTGCTTTTCCACCATCTCCTTGGGATGTGTGCTTGCAGATTCCTTCATGTTGTATTGGGAATCCAACAACTAGGAAAAGATTCAGTTCTTAGTTATTACTGGTAACTTGAAATAACACCTGAGTATAGTTAAATGTAAGTTTAACTTTACAAAATATCCGTAAGAATTAAGACACTATATTTTAATACAGACACACTAAAGCAGAAGGAAGTTTTAAATCACCTATAAAAGACACACAACTGCAACTCTTCTAATTTTACTTACCTTTTTGAAAGGAGCAATCATTTNGAGCTTCGTTCATGAAGCCTAGCCACGAATCATTTAGGAAAAGAAGAGCTCACATGCAGTTACAAGGCACAAAGAGGAGAGGTTTTGCAGGAGAAGACATCCACTCTTCAGTGCTAGGAGAGGGCACATGGCCTGCAGAAGAGTGCCACACAACAGCACATGGCTCTCCTTCTCCCAAACACTAACTTTCCTATTGTCACATGGAAAGCCTTCCATTAACCACAATTTTCTATATGCAGTGACCCTCTCAGAAAACTCAGAGATACCTGCAAACCTCTAAATAAGAAAGTTCCTTTGCTTTACAAAACTAAGTAATGAGTTGTGAGTTGTGCCCCTGAGCTGGATCTCAGCTCCCTCCAATCTAGCAGCAGTTGGCACTGCTAGGTCCTTCCACTGTTGGATGGGACACACCAAGAACTTCTGCTGCACTGAAAGCAAATGTGTCCTCAGCTCCAGAAGGATAGGGAGCTGCTGGAGAGAGTCCAGCACAGGGCCAGCAAGATCCTGAAAGGAGTGGAGCATGTGCCCTAGGAGGACAGGCTGAGAGAGCTGGGTCTCTTCAGCCTGGACAAGAGGAGACTGAGAGGAGACCTCAGCAATGCTTAGAAATATGGGAAGGGTGAGTGTGAGGAGGAGAGAGCCAGGCTCTGCTCCATGGCATCCAATGGCAGGACAAGAGGGAATGGGAGCAAGCTGGAGCACAGGAGGTTTAGTATTAACCTGAGGAGGAACTTGTTTGCAGTGCAGGTGCCAGAGCAGTGGCCCAGGCTGCCCAGGAGGCTGTGGAGTCTCCTTGTCTGGAGCCATTGCAGAGCTGCCTGGACACATTGCTGTGTGAGCTGCTCTAGGTGCTCCTGCTCTGGCAGGGGGGTTGCACTAGATGATCTTTCTAGGGCCCTTCCAACCCCTGACATACTGGGATACTGTGATTCTGTGAAGACAACACATTGGGTTTTAAAAGTGAATTTTGCCATTAAAACACTGGCATCTTGCAGTTTTCAGCTTGAAACTTGCTAAGCAGATCCATAGAATTCTTCAAAAAGCTTTATAATTAGCCGAAAAATCAGGAAACATTCTAGATACTCTTAAGAACTTAAAGCACTTAGAGCAACAACCTGGAAATTGTCAAGAATAAACATTAACTGCAAAGCAAATTGCCTAAATCCTCTGAACTTATTTCCATGCATTCACATGGAAATTGTTTGTGGTATCACCAGTGCCTAAGAGATCTGTTCCCTTTCCATGTGGTGCCTGTCCTTGGCTTTTTATCAGCCTGGGGAGCAAGGGAATTCACAGCAGTACCTTCTTGATGGATCAGCATCTACATACTAGGTAACTGTAGGTTTTGGAGCAGCTTTTGTGTATTTGTAAGTTGTTTCTATTTTATAGGGTGCAATTAGTATCACAGTTCAGATCTTCTGCACCAAGTTACAATGGTAACTGCATTTGACAGGCAGAATAAATTGCATTTTAGATGTACAGTTGACATACACTGATGCTTTCTTGTTGCAGTGTCAGTTTGGCTGCTGTACTAATACTTCACAGATACTACAGCAATGCTGATGAAAACTAGATCAAGAAATGGAATGTCTTTTTCCACAGACAATGGATGTCATAACAGTGTGGAGGACAATGATCTAGGCTGGTTTTGCCTGCTTGCATACCTGTTGTTTTGCTAACAGTTTGTCCTTTATCTCTGACTCCATTTTTAACTGTCTTTCCAGAAGGCTAGCTTTCTCCATGATAGTTGCTATAGTAATCTCCTTCTGATGAAGCTCTTCTGTCAGGGCAGAGATTTCTGTCTTCATTCTTTCCTGCTCCTCTTGATAAACATGGTTTCTTATCTGCAGCAAAGAAGTTTCAGAAAGAAAGTATGTTATGCAGTAAATATGTTTGCATCCCTTGCTGCCTACCAGGGACTCCTTTGGCTGCTGCTTCCAACACACCAACTCTCCTAACTCAATCAGAGAGTGTTGAGCTTGTAGAACAGAATCTCTCCAGGAGTCAGTACACACACCTTTATTTATTTTTACATCTTTTTTTTTTTAACCTTTCTCTTGTGCTTTTAGTAGTTAGTATGCAAAAGGAACAAACCAGAAGGTGTTTCAATTAACATTTAAAAAGAGCATAATAAAATAATGTTCGTTTTAAGAATTGGATTTTATGGCAAAGAATAGCCAAGGAAATAGCCATTCAGTAGACCTAAGAATGATTTATTTGTATTGCTCTTGAGTTAATTTAGGCTTAAAATAAGTTTAATGCAGACTAAATTATAATGTAAAATCTATTAATCTAGTGACTTTTCAGTGAGAATCTATGTTAGAAATAGAGTATGTATGCCAAATCACTTTCCTCTGCTCTGCTCACACCTCCTCTGCAATACTGGGTCCAGTTGTGGAGCCCTCAACACACAAAGGACATGGAGCTGATGGAGCAGGTGCAGAGGAGGCCACGAGAATGCTCAGGGGCTGGAACACCTCTGCTCTGAGGACAGGCTGAGGGAGCTGGGATTGTTCAGCCTGGAGAAGAGAAGGCTTCAGGGGAACTACTAGTGACCTTGCAGTACCTAAAGGGAACTTCCAAGAAGGCTGCAGAGGGCCTGTTTGCAAAGGCCTGCAGTGAAAGGACAAGGGGCAATGGTTTTAAATTGGAGAGGAGTAGATTTAAACTGGACATTAGAAAGAAGTTCCTCCCCACGAGGGTGGTGGAACACTGGACCAGGTTGCCCAGGGAGGTGGTTGAGTTCCCATCCCTGGAGGCATTGCAGGTGAGGCTTGCCAGGGCTCTGGGCAAGCTGCTCTAGTTGGGGATGTCCCTGCCCAGTGCAGGGGGGTTGGACTAGATGAGCTCCAGAGGTCCCTTCCAATCCAAACCAGTCTAGGATTCTATGATTCCTGCCATTATATATAAAATTTAGGGTCAAATTCTATCATCTCCTGTGCAGAGTTCTCCAAAGAATCAACAGAAAGATTGTTTTCATAACCTTTCTACTCTACCAGTTCAGTAGTGATAGATTTTTACGTTGTGTTAGAAGCAAAGCTACAAAGCATAACAAAGTGGGAGCTCACTTCAGGAACTCCTCACAGAGCTGCACCCAAGCAGGAACAGATGGCATTTCATTTTTATTTATGCAAAATACACAGAAATACTAGAATTGTAAACAGAATAGATCCAAAAACCCTAAGAGGTATGGCTAGGCTTGGCAAACGAAGCTCCAGGGAGGGCTCCATCCATGCTCCTCCTCAGCGCCTTTTCCAAGCACAGTGATAAAAAGAGGATAGCAGATAGCACCCTCGAGCCTGCACTAGGGATTTTTTTGAGGTGAGACACAGCATGGGCAGAGCTGGACCCACCCTTTAGTCCTAAGGTTCATCTGCCAGGGCCTAGCAAGCTTGGACGCTGGCAGCCAAGTCCTTAGGACAGAGGTTTAACCTCTTAGCTGGAAGGCCTCACAGGGCTAAACGAGCTCCATCTGCCCGGGTTTGGAATCAGAGTTGTCCTTCTCCTAGGATGACTGCCAGAAGGCTAATGAGCTCATCCTACCCATGCAAGGATTCTAGGAACATGGGTATCACTGCCCACACTTTCCTGTGGGCAATGAGTTTAATGCTCCCTCTGCTGTGGGCACAGTTATGGCACCAGGGGCCACAGGAGACCACAAGGGATTGTCAGACTGTGCCTGACCCTAAGAGGTAGCTCATGACTATCATGCCAAATTGCTGCATGCAAGTCAGCTGCATCCAGTGAGAGAGATTCCTGCTTACACTGCTACTCAGCAAAACCACAACATGCTTCTAAGAGTTGTTCTGAGCATCCTCCACTCCCAAAGTTGTGTTGGCCTGCCAAGCCCCTGGGGCCTGCACAGTGCCAAGTGAGGAACAGAACCACACAATTGTTCTGGTTGTAAGAGAGCTTTCAGATCATCAAGTCCAACCATTAGCCCAGCACAGCCAGGTCACTGCTAAGCAGTGTCACTAATCATAGAATCATAGAACAGTTCCAGCTGGAAGTGACCTTGAAGATCATCAGTGCAGCCTTTGTCCTAGCCCTAGCAACCTGCTAAATGATCATAGAGACATAGAACAGTTCCAGCTGGAAGAACACTTAATGTACCAACACATGAAAATGCTTTATAAAGTAATATATTAACTTGGTTAATACTAGCAAATCTTAAGTTTCTTCCAGTTTTTATTCACAACATTTAATTTATCAAAACTTTTTTCTTTCAAAATACAGAAAGTTATTGTCAACAAAAAGTTGCCTAGATGCTGCCTGGATGTCAGGAAGAACATCACTGAAAGGGAAAACCCAAGCTTCAAAAGGTTATGTGAACTCTTAGCCCATTTTGGATATTGCCAAATATTTCTTTACTGATTGGAATGGAACATCCACAAGCCAAACTCTGTGGTGCTAACAAGCACAAGTGTGAAGCTCCACATCTACACATCTTTTAAATCCCTCCAGGGATGGTCACTCAACCACTTCCCTGAGCAGCCTGTTCCAATGCTTGACAACCCTTCTGGTGAAGACTTTTTCCTAGTATCAACCTAACCTCCCCTGGTGCAACTTGAGGCCATTTCCTCTTGTCCTCCCACTGTTAACCCACGAGAAGAGACCTACCCCCAGCTCACTCCAACCTCCTTGGAGTTGTAGAGAGTGAGAAGATCTCCCCTGAGCCTCCTTTTCTCCAAGCTAAACAACCCCAGTTTCCTTAGCTGCTCCTCACAGCACTTGTGCTCTAGACCCTTCCCCAGTTTTGTTGCCCTTCTTTGGGCATGCTCCAGCACCTCAATACCTTTCTTGTAGTGAGAGGCCCCACAGTGAGCACAGAATTTAAGGTGCAGCCTCACCAGTGCTGAGTACAGAGATACAATCACTCCCCATGTCCTGCTAGCCACACTGGTTCTGATCCAAGCCATCATGCTGTTGGCCTTTTTGGGCACACTGCTGGCTCACATGCANCACCTGCTCCATCAGATCCATGTCTAATACTTCAAACTAAAACTGAATGTCCTAGAGTGTGCAGCAGGTGACTGATGGAGCTTAGCCTTCTGTAGGTACCTGCCAGACACACCTGCATCAGTTGAGTTCTTAGCATGTCTTGCCTCTGAGACCACCTACAAACTACTACTTATCTCCTGTAACTTCTTAATTACTCATAGGCTTGGAGAGTTGATAATTTGCATGGTATTACCTGAATCAGGGGGATGCTTAGGCATGGTCTCTTCTATTATTTCAATGAAGTAGCTAGCTCTGTTGTTAGGGCACAGAATCAGAATGTCAATTTTACAGCTACACAACTACCTCCAGAAATGCAACCTGATAGGAAAACTTTCTCCTATAGCAAAATGTTATGCTTTCCTAAACCCACAATTATTGTTCTGCTCTCTTCTGCACATGCACACACCCAAGGTCAGTACTTTGCTCTCTTCTAAAAATCCTCTATTGCAGTTAAGTTCTGGATATAGTTAACAATATCAAATACCTTGCTTAGGTCTCCTTGTTGGTGTTGTTGGCTTTGTGTCAATAGTGATAAGGCAGTGTTTTTATTTTGTAGTTGCTCAGCAAGCTGTACATAAGATGCCTGATGCCTTGAAGTAAGAAACAAACAAAACATGAAACAAAGAGAATGCTCAATAATCTCTACCTTACAATATCTTTTCCACTGTGGAAGACATGCTTGCTGATGAAAAAAAAAACCCAATAACAAAAGATTTGGCCTAAACTAAGTTGGATCTTAGCAGATTTCTAGAGATTAAGGATAATGCAAGTGCTTGCAGAAAGCATTCTGAAATCTTTTGTAGGTTGGTATTTCATATAATGTCAAATAACTGCAGTAGATTAGATAAACCATACAAAGATGAACATTTTACTCAAAGGAGGTTAGGGAGAATCTTAATTGTACTACTTCCAAACAATTTTAATGCTGAGAAAATGAAAGAGCCTGGAAGCATGTATATAGAAGTAGATGAAATGCACTGATTGGTGAAGAGCAGGCAGCACCACAGCCTTTCACCACAGCCTGCATCCATTGCCTGCAATCTTATCACAGATAATTGCCATTGAAAAGGTTTGTTCTAAGAGTGTTTAGAATCTGACATTTGAATCTAGAGGATCTTTCTGAATACATTTAATTTAATTCAAATGTAAGGAAAGAGCTATTAGCTCAGAAGTGCTTGTTAATTTAAATGTTGTCTTCAGCATCCATACTTTATTTGACTTTCCTGCCTCTCCTCATGCTCCCTGAGTTTCAGTAATTGTGTGTGCAACTGCTGGCATTGCAGCTGTCTCCTTCTCCAGGATGCATCTCGGCAGCACAGCTCACTCCTCAGGTCTGAACAGTCTGCCTCCATGTTCTAAAGAAAGAAGCCAAAACACAAATAAAGGACATTAGACAGCTCCAAATGCTGTAACTGAACCCCTCATTTTGCACACTTGTATCATTTGTTTGAAAGAACATCCATGCTTTGCTGGTGAGTTTCCTGTCTGCAAAAGGCATTGCTTTCAGGGCACTTGCTCTCTCACAGTCTCACAGTATCCCAGTATGTCAGGGGTTGGAAGGGCCCTAGAAAGATCATCTAGTGCAACCCCCCTGCCAGAGCAGGATCACCTAGACCAGCTCACACAGCAATGTGTCCAGGCAGCTCTGCAATGGCTCCAGACAAGGAGACTCCACAGCCTCCTGGGCAGCCTGGGCCAGTGCTCTGGCACCTGCACTGGGAAGAAGTTCCTCCTCAGGTTAATACTAAACCTCCTGTGGTCCAACTTGTCCCATTCCCTCTTGTCCTACCATTGGATGCCATTGAGCAGAGCCTGGCTCTCTCCTCCTCACACTCACCCGTCACATATTTCTAAGCATTGCTGAGGTCTCCTCTCAGTCTCCTCTTGTCCAGGCTGAAGAGACCCAGCTCTCTCAGCCTGTCCTCCTAGGGCACATGCTCCACTCCTTTCAGGATCTTGCTGGCCCTGTGCTGGACTCTCTCCAGCAGCTCCCTATCCTTCTGGAGCTGAGGGGCCCACAACTGGACACAGGATTCCAGGGGAGGCCTCCCCAGGGCACAGGAGAGGGGAGAAGAACCTCTCTGGCTCTGCTGGCCACGCTCCTCTTAATGCATCCTAGGATGCCATTGGCCTCTTGGCCACAAGGGCACATTGCTGCCTCATGGGCATCCTCCTAGCCACCAGCACTCCTAGAGCTTTTTCCCCAGGGCTGTTCTCCAACACATCAGTTCCCAGTCTGTACTGATCCATGGGCTTGTTCTTTCCCAGATGCAGTACTTTACACTTCCCCTTGTTAAATTGCATTAAGTCTCTCCCTGCCCATGTCTCTAGCCTGTCCAGGTCACTCTGGATGGCAGCACAGCTCCTGGTGTGCCAGCCACTCCTCCAAGCTTGGGATCATCTGCAAACTTGCTGAGGGAACACTCTACCCCTTCATCCAGATCATTGATGAATATATTGCACAGTCCTGGCCCCAGCACTGAGCCCTGGGGCACACCACTAGTCACAGGTCTCCAGTTAGACTCTGCTCCACCAACCACAACTCTCTGGGCTCTGTCCTTCAGCCAGTTCCCAATCCATCTCACTGCACAATCTCCCAATCCACACTTCTGAAGTTTGGCAATGAGGATACCATGGGAGACAGCATTGAAAGCTTTACTAAAGTCGAGAAAAACCACATCCACTGCCTTCCCCTCATCTCTCCAGAAATGTCAGCTACAAATCACATGCTGAATATTCTTTAGCTCTTGCCATTGCCCAATGCCTTTGTCTCTGAAACTCTCACAGGAAATATCATTCAGAAGTTCTTCATTGTACTAAGTGCATCTAAAATACAGAGTTTGCTTGTTTCAGCAGGTTCTGCATCCTAGAACATGCTTCTCATGCAAGAATTAAGAAACATTTAGCTGCTCTTCTTAGGGCCATGGGTTAATGGCATGGTAGTGATAGGGATGGTTGGACTGGATGAGCTTAGAGGTCTCTTCCAACCTTAATGATTCTGTGATTCTGTAATGTAATTAGTGCCATAAGTAACTTCCACTTGCTGTTTTCCTAACAGCATTTCCAAATTTATAAGCTTGAAAACTCCAAGGCTATAGGAAGGCAGGATTCAGGATCAGGTACATGTCTTCAGGAAGCAGTGCCTGGAAACCAGATACATCTAGACATGTATTTAGCTAAGGGATGTGCTCAACCATCTTCAAAATTAGTTCTGTCTACATGGAGTTCATTGCTTATTGACATGAACATCACCACATTTTCAAATAACCACCAAAATATTTTCCTTAGGGATTCCACAAATCTTCTCTCTATTTTACCTTTCATATCTGACTGATAATGTAACAGAAGGCCTGAAGACACCTTACATGTGGCATTGTAAAATCTGAATTCCCTGAAAAAGCAGAACTCCCTTGAAATAAACTGTAAACATACTAAAGAAAAGAACTTCCCAATATAACCCACAAATAACAAAAGTAGCTATTATCATCAGATTCTTGCAATAATAATACCCAAAGAATATTTATTTCTTGTCACCCAAGATCCAAAAGCATGTTCCTGATTAAAACCAAAAGGATTTACAAGGGATGTTGCTCTTTTGCCTTTAAAACTACTGCACTCAAAGCACTAGGGTTTGTCACAATTTCTTCATTTGATTTTAATATAGTTTCCATGTTTAAAAGCAGACATAAAGCCTTTAAAATCTCAAAAGACAACTGGAATGCAGAATGACACTGCAAGCAAGGAACTTCAAAGGTTTATTTCCCTTAGAGCTTCCTAGGAGAATGACCTTCCTTCCAAGAAGCCTGTGCTTTTCCTCTGGCTGAAAGGGCTGCTGAAGACAGAGAGGAACTATTGCTGTGTTTTTTGGAAGGGCTGCATATATAGATTCATTCATCTCATTCTTTGTTAAAATTAAGGCTAGGAGAGCTTTTTAAATACTGAAATGCAAGCCTGGCTATATTCAAGTGAAATAAAGTCTAATGAACTGTTGAAATTGTCTGCAAAACTTGCTTAGGATCATATTCATGACTTCCACATTCAAGAAATAGCCACAATTATTTGATAATATAGACATTTGGGGGAGGGGTACCCCTCTGATTTAATTCTGGAGTGGATAAGGGGAATGAATGCTGCATGATTGTGTGGTAAAAATCATATCTGTGGCAGACTGCAGTCATCATACATATTTACATCAATGGTATTTTCTTCTGTGAATGATAATAAGAGCAGGAACACCAGCAGCCACAGCAGCAGCTGCAATAATAACTGAAACACAACTTCAGGTCAAGAGTTTCACACAATCACTTCAGAAAAAAAAAAAATCATTGAGATAGGTACCACTTATTATTTTAGGAAATCTCTATTGCATCTAGTTAAAACACAAACATGAGATTTCATTTTGAACTTTAGGTTTTGTTTAGAAACTATCAGAGACCATAGCTGAAAAATGGCAACTAGGGCTAAGATAAACACTGATGATTCTTCACATGGCTGGCAACTCAAAAACTCATTGACTGAATGATCTTCTCCCAATAATAACAAACTCTACTATACACTTTCCTCTCTACATATTTACTAGGTATATGGCACAGTGCACAACAAGGTGTAAATCAGTTAAAGACATTTCACAGAAGTCATTTATCTACAAGGAACCAAGTGAACTTGGCTAAGTTTCTGTAGATGCTGTGAATATAAAACACTAGATACACAGACAGTTATGAACCATATTATTCTATATCAAACATATTTCTGTCTTTGTGTTACTCAAGCAATT
This sequence comes from Bucco capensis, assembly GCA_013396975.1. NCBI lineage: Eukaryota > Metazoa > Chordata > Aves > Piciformes > Bucconidae > Bucco > Bucco capensis. Next base: position 83,874 of record VWZO01013903.1, on the reverse strand, counting down.
GTTCACAGCTCATTGTGTGCTCCTGCAAAGACTATACCTCATGTACAGATCTTTGAGATGTGCATCTCAGGACAATTTTTTAAAGTATACTCCTAAGTAATTAATTTGCCAACATTAATTCCACAGTCAACACAAAAAAGAAAAACTTATTACCTGGCACTGGGTTTGGTACATTTTTAGATCCTCCTGGAGTTTCAGGTTTTCTTCTTCTAGTTTATTCTTGTTTATTGCTATTTCATTCACAATTGCCTTTATCTTTTCAACAATCAACTCATCCTTTTCACCCTCAGGCTGGGTAATTACCTCTTCTTGATTTTGTTTCTTACTACATATTTGGGATTTATAATTCTGGGGCTGCTTCTAGAAAACAAGAACATCTTTTAAGTGAAATTCAATAATTACATGAAAATTGCTAGGACCAAACCATAACTAGTAAAATCATAAAGCTGTTTCCATTTTCAACAGGATTTGCTTAGAAAAGATGGCACAATTGGAACAGTTAGCATTACAGCCTTTGGTGTCATGGACTATGTTCCCATAATTTCTGTTGGCTGAACTGTTCTAAGTAAAACAAATAAAAAGCCAAAAAGCAATTTGTAGGTCAATTTAATTTCTACAGACAACAAATTAACATCCCCTTGACATCTAAGTTATGGGGTCTGACATATAAAATGTCAAAGCATCCTGTGAAAAATACAGTGTGAGGCTTCAGCTAAAACCCAAAGGCCTCACAAAAGAGGAATCTGAGACAGACACAGGACCAGTTAATGCTTTTGAAACAGTTAAGGGGTAACAGTCCTTCAGATTTCCATTTAATACATTAGTGTTATGTTACAGTTGTGAAGGAAATGATCTTAAAAGAAAGTTCCCTGATGGCAGTGAAAGTCTCAAGAGAAAAATGTGGCTGGTCACCTGGAGTACTCTCTTTTGCCTTGTTTAGCTGTCTAATCCACATGCAGCAGTCAGTAGTTTTATCTAGCCAAAGCCTTGCTTTTTTAACACATTTGTATGGAACAGCAAGAGTTGAAATTAATGCTTTCAGCATCTAAGCCCAAAACTTCACTGTCATCCTTGAAACCTCTGGATATGGGTCAAGAGGCTCAGAGGAAATGTTAAAGAAGTGTTATCACTAGATTAAGATCCAATGATCCAATTTCCCCCCCAAATTTAGTAACAGTGGAAAAGGGGATTACCAGTAATTGACTTCCTCTCAATTTTTGACCTGTCTTGTGGCTCACTTAATTCCCAAGTCATTTTCTAATTCTTTTTAGAGCAGGATAGGTCATCAAGGCATCATGCTAGCTTCTGTGGAAAGTATTCCTTAAGTGCCTAATCCTTCCTCATGTGTTAATTAGGGGAACTAGGCCCTGAGGTCAAGGTTCTGGATTTCTTCAGGCTAATGGATGCTCACAAGGTATGTGTATAACAAACAGTTTTCCAACTCTAAAACCTTTTTTCTGTCTTGTCCTGAGGTCTATAAAACTTGAGTCAATAGTAGGTATTTTGTGACAGTATCCTGCATATGTAGAAGGTCTCATGCCTCAACAGATTGATATATTCTAGTTCATATACAGAAATCAGGGCAAAAGTAACATTTATTTAGAGTTAGACTTACTGAGAGAATGATTTCTATTAAGTCATAAAACTACTAAAACCACTAATAAAACTTGGATAGAAGAACAAAAGGTGACTATTAAACTAGGCATATTTGCTCACCAGAGCAAGAATATTATATAATTTTTGTAGAGTTGCCAGGAAATTAAAATGCACAACTAGAGACCACAAAGTAGTTCTAAAGGCATATTAAAATGAGATATAACAACAAAGTGTTCTTACCTCCAGTTTCTGGTATAAATTGCTCAGTTCAAGTGGTGGTTCTAGGCTTTTCTCACTTTTTTGTCTACTTTCAACCTTTTTTTGTCTTAAGTAATGTGACTGTAGTTTTTCGTAAGTAGCTGTCAACTTTGAGAACTAAAAATGAAAGCAGAGTTGAGCATGCAGAATCCATCACAGGTGACCATGTGGCCAAATTGTCTTTAAATGAGAATCAACAACTGCAGCTTCAGTATTCTAACTATTTAATCAATGTAACAAAGAATCAATAAAGTTAATTTCATGGAGATGAACAATGAGATGACTAAACTCTCATAGAAATGGTAACTGATCAAATGGGTTCATTTGACAGCTACTTCATTTTGCTGAAGTTCTTGATGGTGCTGTTGCCCAGAGTGTCATTTCCTCTACACAGTTTAGATGAAATGTTCTCTACTTGTGTACTGCCATCTTGTGTTGACATTTTTAAAGGGTGCTTCCCTAGCTGCCATGACAGAGTTTAAACTTGCTTATTTCCTTTTAGCATGAAAATTGTTGAAATGTTGCATCTGTCTAGCTGACTGGGCTCTCCTCATGGACAATGGAGACAAACAGAATCACAGAATCACTAAGGATGGAAGAGACCTCTAAGATCACCAAGTCCAACCATACCTAGCACTCCCATACCACTAACCCAAGGCCCTAAGGAGAGCATCTAGATGTTTCTTAAACCCCTCCAGGGATGGTGACTCCAGCACCTCCCAAGACTTAACCCTTGTGCATCTTGCCCAAGTGGGAAAAAAAAAAAGAAATAATCAAAGGAGGTATTCTAGTGAGTTCTGCAGTAGAATTCATTTCAGTTTAGGATTCTGAAAGTTAAACATCCCAGCTTGAGCTACTCTCCTTTAGAAAAAGCTGCCTCCAAATGCTTAGTCATTTCAGCTATCTTCNGCTCCATGGCCTTTCATCCACTGACATGAATTTATTCTGGGGTTGTCCATTTCCCTCCCCTGATTCTAAAGGGAGCCTGAGGTAGCTCAGATCTAGTCACCTAGCTTTAAAATGTCTAAGTGAGGCAATTGGTTGCTAAAGTGCTTAGAGCAACAATGGATTCTTGTTCTTTTGCTGAGGGACTTCTGTCATTTTCAAAATGAGAATAACTAGGAAAAAAATAATGAAGATCAACCCCTAAAGAGTTTGCTTGTTAATTAGGACAAAATGTTGTACACTTGAATGAGTGCAGCAGTGTGGCCTAAGAGTTTTAGGTTACATATCAGTAACTATTTCCCTAATACAAGAAAAACACAGGTATTACTGCATTCAACAGGCACACAGTCAATTCAGTGGGAATGTTGCAACTGCTTTTATCAGTAGCAAGGGTAAAAAGCACAGAGGACCAGAGAAGCAGTAGATCAGAAAGAAATTTGTTCTGAATAGCCTAGCATTCTGAGAGCTAAAAAAAAAGTGATCCTTTCTATTTCTACCAAGGTTAGGAAGGAACAAATACTGGCAGGGATTTTAAGAATACATCTGCAGAGAAAGATACAATACTCCCAGTAAATAGTAACACACCATTTGTGCTAAACTGAATAGCAGCTCTTAAGATTATAAAGTGTAGAACAAGGTATAACTCCAAGTGAGGATAAGATCCAAAAGAAGGAAGCCAAAGGTGATAAGGTGAAGAATCATACTGTCAGGGAGGCAACAGATTTCAGATATGACTTTGTGGAGCTAAGAATTGGGGACAATCAAGTCATTTCTACTATAACACTACAGCACTGTAATTTAGGAAAGAAACTCAGTAAGGAATGTGGTAAATGCTAGAGGAGCAGAGAGGGATAGTCCTACTGTCTGGCAGAGGTGTTGGAAATGTTCTCACGGGCAAACTTGACCACACTGACAATCTAGGTAGCCCTCCTAACTTCTGCACTTAACAGTTTGCTTCTTCAGGTGATGTGCACTGGATGGATATGTCATGAAGAAACAGGAGTTGGTTAAAGGAGAGGAATGGGAATTTGGGGGGGAAAAAAACCAATGGCATCAGTGCTGGGACCTTTGGTAAACTAACTAGGATAACTGAGAGCAAAGGAAACATTTGGAGGTATAGATTGGGAAAGTGTTGTATATTAAGAGCTAGAAATCCAACATCTGTGCATAAAGACAAAAGAAGAAGGGAAAGAAGGTAGGTTAGGCAGTCTGAGTGGGAACTCAAAAGGAGAATCTTGGCAAGTACTACAACCAGGTATATAGAGAGAAGTTTGTAGGTTAGTAAGTGTCAGATTGTTTAGAAAGGAAACACAAAGAGAAAAGAGATTGTATTTGCCCATGGAAAGGAATTGTAGAGTCATTAACAACTTCAAACTACAAATCTTTATGACAAATGACTTGGACATTCAGTTTCTGAAAGTTCCATTTCAGTGAAGTACTTAGCAACAACATGTAACAAACACACTTATTAGCATGGTATTTAAAATAAAAGTGAAAAATATTGCAGCAAAGGTGAAAAGGGATGAGATAAGAGAGCTCCACTATATTTTTGGGGCTAGTTCCACGTTGCTAAAGGTACCTATATTATTAGGCATGTGTCAGCTCATCATACTGCAATCACAAAATAATGAAACTGAGATTCTCTTACTTGGGATTGCAGTGCTTGAAGCTGAGTTTGATAATCCTGAGCCATTTCATATTTAGTTTTCTGCAAGTCTTCCAGTTTCTGTTGGAGAAACCTCACCTGCAGTTAGAACAAACATTCAAATTTGCCTTTTCTGAAGTGTTCCCAAGTATGTGATTTTTGGAATAGTCATTTTTTGTAAGAAGATAACTGCTTAAAAGACAGATACTAAAAATACATATTTATTCAGTAACTTAATAATAAAACTAGATGCCACAAACCTCAATTATGTTAACATCATGCTAAGGGTTTTAGAGTAAAATATCTCATTGTATGCTTATGTTATTAGTGATAACACTGTATGAATCTGCCAGGAAAGACCTTTCAATGAAAGCTTTCCTGACCCAACCACATGAATGAACTGCCCCACTGTAACAATTTTGCTTGAATGGCTTACATAATCACAGAAATTACTTCCAACTACTTCTGTACAAATTATCTGCAGACTCATTTCAGCTCCCTGAGTACTGTGCCATTTGAGATCTCTTGAATTATCTGAGTTTCATAGAGATCTGATGACAAAGAGCATAAATGACACCTGTGTTTTTCTGGAGGGGCAGCTGGAAGCTAGGTAGAGTAAGCAAAATTATTTCAGATAACATGTCTGTACAGGCAAATAAATTGCTTCTTTCAAGAGTGGCTAGCTGAATTATTCTCCTGGCTCCTCTGACTGCAATGACTAAAGGCAAGTTCCTAATTGTCCATTAGCAGTTATTTCATTGTCAGAACTCCCACTGCCAGTTTAGGCATCTAGCTCACCCCAAGCTGCCCCTGTGTACACACAGAGCTTCCCAAGTCTTGAATTAGACCTGAATGCTGTGCTAGGACTTACTGACTCTTCTGAATGAATATTCAGTAGACAAAACTGAATACAGACAACATCAGCTACACTGGGGCTTCCAGTTTGATAAGCAAGCCTAGGTGGTAATACAGTTTGAATCTTCACTATTAATAATATTTTCATTGAAAGACATCATACCATGTAAAATGATAAAAATCAGGTATAAAGAGGAGTTACAAAGGCATTATTTTGTGAAACTTTTTGAACTGTACATTTTCATTTAACATTTCTGATGAAACTAGGAATGTTGGCATTTAGAAAACATAAGATTATCTTTTTCTGCTTAAGCTGACAATATCTGATTTAGACTTTAGGGAAATAAAAGAAATGTGAGACTTTCAATGACATTTTTACAATCACTTTTCAGGACAGAAGCACAATTTAAAACAAAACACTAAGGATAATTAGTGACCTTTAAAGGATGTTTGGTATTTTTACATGACAGAACAAACAGAGCTGCTTATAGAGTATTTAGAGCATACTGTTGTTAACTAAACTTTCTTTATAGAACATAATATTCTCTTATATACCTCTTGATCTTTTTGATCAAGTTTGCTTTGGGCACTTGCTAATTCTTGATTCTGGATATCCATCTTTGCTTCCAAAGCTTTCATCTTCCTTTCCCATTCCACTTTCTTGGTGTTTACCATGATGTCAATTTGATGCACTAATTCCTGAAGATTAGTGTCATATGGAGAAGCTCTAATAATAGCCACAACAAGAAGAAAGAATCAAATAAAGAATAAGGGAGCAAACAGATCTTTCTTTACACTGCTAAGATTTTATTTTAATTCTGATGGAAATAACCACTTCTCAATATCACAAAGAAAGAAATGAGAAAGCTAAATGATGTCTACCATGCCTTCAAATGTGGGTGGAATCTCACTGCAATTATAACATCATTATCTTTGCCTGAAGTCAAGATCAGAGTATTTGACATATTCTGGACTATTTGCCTATCTTAAATGCTTTTTGTCATCCTCTAACCCTTCCTGGGATGAACTGCCAAATGAACATAGATGGAAAGTATCTAGTCCAAACCTCCATGGCCTAGAGTAGGAGAAGCTGAACATGAAGTTGCTTATAGGCAGGGCTTTCCACTCCAGACACATAATGGTGGAAGCAGAGTTTCTTGAGGGAAGTTATTAAACATCTGGCTTGAAAGCAAGCCACAAATCTTAAATGCTAGTTAAACTTTCACACCCTTGTTTTCCCATGCTCTTCGTGGAAAATGGACTTAAATAACAAGATGAATTCTGTAATAGTAAGTTTTAATTCTACTCAGAAGTGAATGCATTTGGAATGCAAGGACACGTGCTGGATTTCAGATGAAAAACAGGTACTAAGTTTATTTACAAATTATGACAGCTAAATATTCTATTTAGCTAATTATATGGGGAAGTACTTTGTATATTGTTGTGTTGCTTGAATAGGGTGGATGGGATGAGGTCCTACATCAACTTTCATCCACATTTACACTTCTTTAGAAAGATTTTGTGCTATACTAGTATTTTACTAGATTAACACTAGAAGAACTAAACTTGGATTGTGTCAAAAAAAGATGACTGTTTTTGTAATGAAAAATGCACTTAGTACTTGGGAAGAACAACTCTAGTTATTACCTGTGCAAAATAAGACTTAAGCAATTAACAGCCTTGGGTTCATGATGTTTGAGTGTTTTAAGAGCTGTGCTAAGTACATTTATACTGCTGTAGCCTAGCAACTTCAACTGGTTTTTAAAACAGTTCCAAATAACTTTTTATAACATCTTCACAAACCATCACATAGCTTTCATTTCCCCCCCTTTTGTTCATGTATGAAGATTTAAAAAATTAAAATAACTAACAGGAACAGATTATTAGATAAAGCAATAAGATGTGTTAGCTTAATTACCAGTAAACTCTGCAGTTTGCATTTGAAAGCAGCAGAAGAAACTAAGAATCATGTTTGCCTCTGCACTCATTAATAGTTTGTTTCACATTTTTAATAAACCCACATAACTCAATTCCATTATATATTCAACTCCTAGACAAATCATGACTTACTTAGCAACAATTTGTTCCTGAAACACTTCTAAGTCCTGCTCCATATTCCTGGTTGTTGTTTTAATCTGCTGAAACAACAAAACTCAAATCACTGAGATTCTTAACTGCAGGCATTTACACAGCCAAGTAGTGCATACTGGAGAGTTTAATGCTTTTCCTTTCTGTCACTCTCCCATTGCAAACAACAGAGGCAGGGGAATGGAGCTCACATTACAGGCTGGAATGGGCCAGGGGAAAGCTTCTAGGGCAAGCTTAGCTCTCTCACTTGGTGCAGCACAGAGGTCCCAGAGGTGCTGCTAGCTTGAGGATAGCCCTTCATTTCCCTGAAAAAGTTTGGTTTGGATTGTTTCATATCTTGTGATGTCAATGATTTGCCAAGACACTCTAAAACACATAAACCTACATTTGTCATAGCTCCATGGCTGCATACACCAACCATACCTTCACACACCCTAATTAACCTATAACTAGGCTATAATCGCTCAAAACATGATTTTGGAGTCCTGTTTGCTCCCTTGTTTAGCAGATGCACTGCTGAGACACATACTCCTCAAGTGCCTCAGCTGAAAGATCAGAACATGACTGTTCCTGGGACCAGGCTGGTTCTGTGGGTGCAGCAGGACACAAGGATGTGAGGCAAGCCTGGCTGAGTGCAAGAACTAGCCACATGATGAGTGGCAGGGGTGAGAACTGGGGCTCTAAAGGGTAGGGGCACCAGCACACACAGATGTCAGGACACTGCCACAAGGGACTGGCAACTGAGGTGACACTGCCACAGGGGCACTAGGGCCACAGGGTACCAACACCTGAGGTGACACTGCCACAGGGGCACTAGGGCCACAGGGGCAACTAGGGCCACAGGGTGCCGGCACCTGAGGTGACACTGCCACAGGTGCATGAGGTCCACAGCAGACCGGTACCTGAGGTGGCACTGCACAGGGGCACAAGATCCATCGGGATTCGACACCTGAGGTGACACTACCACAGGATCACCAACCTTGGCTCCACTGGGGACCAGCACCTGAGGTGACAGAGGCACCTGACAGCCTTGGCTGTTTCGGGTACCTGAGGAGTCCGGGGTGCTCCTGGTGCCCCCCGCGGCCGCCCTCTCCCCGATCGTTACCTGCGACTCTCCCCTCGTCGCTCCTTCCTCAGCCGATGTCGCTATGGCCGCGGCAGGACCTCCGCAGCCCGGTCACTCGCGCTGCCCCATCCAGCCCCAGCTCCCGCCCGTCGCCGCCTCAGCCCGCCGCCCCCAGAGCGCTTGCGGAAGGCGCCGGGCCGCTTCTCCCGTCGCCGCGGTAACGCGAAGGGCGGCAGGGGAGGCGGGAAGGCGAGGAGGATGGCGGGTGGGGCGGGATGGCCGCCGAGGCCAGGCAGGCGGTGGGGC
>VWZO01013903.1:56997-75058 GCA_013396975.1 Bucco capensis | reverse complement strand
TTCGGCTGGGCGCTGGAAGGGGAGGCGGGCAGCTGCGGGGCAGCTGCTGGACAGCTGAGGGGAGCCGGCGGGGCTGGGGCAGCGCCCGGCGGGCTCGGGGCTTTCCGCAAAGGGAGGGAGGGAGGGCGAGAAGAGGCCCCGAGGGCTAGGCAGGGAGCTGCCGTGAAAAGCGGCGCGGCCATCCTGGTGTCACTGGTGTCTTCGGCAGGGCCCCGCGGCCCTCCAGTAGGTGCCTGTCTGGTAGAGGGAAGCTGGAGGGAAACTGACCTCAGGAAATACCACCCGGGCTAATCTGGCCTCTTTGCCCGGGTACTTTGCTTGAGTGTAATTTAAAGAAAAGAGTAGGCAGGGTGCGTTTTTTCTTCTCTTTCCTTTAAAACACTATTATTACAAGATAATGAAGGGCTGAACATTACCCTTCTGTTCCTGAACCACTAGCTATGGTTTGGTAAAATGGCTTCAAATGATTTCCAGATTATGGTGCAGAGAGCCTAGGTTTGGAATAATGAAAGGTAAGATTATGTATTTTAAATGCTTACATTTAGGATGACTTAAAGTAGTATGTACCAGAAATCATTTTGAATGTAAATGCCAACAAATTTCCGTTTGCTCATCTGTAGCAACTGAAGTGAACTTTTCAGCAGTATTCCCTCTGCATGGATTTTCATTTCCTCCCTGCCTCACCATCTCTCAGTGGTAATCAGTTACTCAGAAATTAACTACTATCTGTCATGCCCAAATAGCTCTGGGAGGGCAACTTACAAAAATACAGGAAAATAATTTTAAAATTGCATATCAATATTTTCCAAGCTTTTTAGAAGGACAATTCCACTGCCCTTAGCCAGAGTTGTGTTTCTAAGTCCCTGGTGTGCCTTGAAATACCTCATTCACTATATTAAAAATCTCATATCAAATGGTTGACATTTTATATTTGCTTTTGCTCTTCCACATCATCTCTTTACTAGAGCTTGTCTTAGGAGACATAAAACTTTTACTCACTGACACTAAAGAGCATGCTTTAAAAACTATGATAGCCAGAAAAAAAATCAAATCAGCTTGTAGATGAAAATTAATGGAGAGCTATAAGCACACTTCTGCAGAAAAAAACGGGGGCAGATCAGGTAGATCAAGGCAGGGACACAGCAGAGTGTGACCAAATGTCAAACAAGAGAAGGTAGAGCATTGATATTTGCATAAAACCAAGGGAAATTAGCTGCAAGATGCCTTGCAGAGGGATCTAGACAGATTGGAGCATTGGGCTGTGATTAATAGGATGAAATGTAACAAGTCAAAATGATGGATCCTACACTAAAGATCAAGTAATGCCAGCAGCAAGTATAAATTGGCAGGGAGCAGCTGAGGACTTTGGGTTTGTCTGGTTTGGAGAAAAGAAGGCTGAGGAGTGACCTCAGTGCTCTCTGCAGCTTCCTGAGCAGAAGTGGAGAGGGAGCTGCTGATCTCCTCTCCCTGGTATCCAGTGATAGGACTATTGGAATGGTTCAAAGCTGCATCAGGAGGTGTTTAGACAGGACACAAGGAACCATTTCTTTACCGAGAGGGTACGGAATGGTTCTAGAGTTATCTTCTCACAGTCTTGAATATTTTTCCTCTATGAATAACAATACCTGTTCCATCTCTTAGAACTCTTGCATGTCAATCCTTCACAGCTATCTTGTATATTCCTATTTAGGAACATACAGATAAAGAATCATCTTTGACTAGACATGCTGTATTCTGCATCCTTTACTATCTCAGGAAAGGCTCCACTTTTGTTCCTTTTCTGGTGCTACTAACTTTTCAAATCCAACTGTAGAGTGATTAAGTTAATTGACTTCAAGGGTTGTCTAACCATATGCTTTAAGCATGGGGGTTTGTATATGAGATCAGTGCCCCAAATGTCCTTGTTTAGTGCCTTGTTCCAACCAGTTTTGAATTCCTGTCTAATATCTGATTGGTGCAATCTATAATTGAGTGAATACACTTTTCTTTAGGAACAGCTTGTCAGTGTCCTAGGATCCTCTAGGACAAAGGCAGCTGCATACCTATATAGTGATATGAGTATTTTCCATCTTATTAAAAAAAGTCCACAGCTGGGGAGATATTAAAGCAATATTTTCAACTCTCCACATTCCCAGTAGTTTAAATTGAAAAACCAAATACAGAATTGCTGACTAAAAATAGCTTTCCCCGCTCGATTCTTAGTATTATAAAGAAACTCCTGCATTACCTGCTTCTCTCAAGGCCATAATGATCTTTAAAGGCCAATTCTAATGATCCTTATATCCAGGATAGATTTCATTGACTGAAGCAGTGGCAGTCTTCTGGAAAATTTCTTCAGCAGGCAGGCAGATGCTCACTGGTGTAAATGTTTTTCTAGGTCTTTGTTCAAGATTTCTTTTACTTAGTTTCGCTTCACCCACTTAAAAAATTCCTTTTCATACATAATGCATAGGCAAATGAGTTGGGATCAGACACTCCTACATTTCAGCAACATTGCTTCATGCCAAAACCAGGCACTTGTGTCAATGGAACTAGTCAATAGGTTAACTGATCACCTGAATTATCAGAGGATGCTTGAAAGCAGTCAGTCTGTGTGGATTTTAGGACTTCTTAAGTAGTCCTATAGTTACTGCAAACAAACAAACAAACAACTATGAAGGACAAATTTATACACTTGAAACCTTTGGCAAATAGAGAAGGAAGGTGGTTCTGGGAACTCATAAATTCTGGACTCAACTCTCAACTTTCTTGTAGGCTTCATATGCTGTTCAGCAAACCATTTGGATTTATTTCCAGATATGGAAAATGGATATAATATTCTCATTTGTCTGTCTATCCTTTATCTTTGGCTCTTGCATCAATAACCATTTCCTATGTATTGTACCTACAATACATAGGAAACAGAGTCCTGGCTTGGTTAGGAAGTTGTCCCATTACATCTAATAATTCTCTTGGTTAGGATTCAATAACTCAGTGGCCATGACATTGATTTTTCATAGACATTCTTCATTCACAGATTATCCTTACTCACTTCAGCAAAAGTAGTGTAATGAAATTTCATCTTACCTGACAGAGAAATAGAAATCTAAGCCCAGCTAATGTTTCTGTTAATATGCTGTAATGAAAAGGCATTCTCCATCCCCCTCCTGTGTTCCAGTTTGGCTCAACACATTCCATTGATCATTTTACAAAATGCCTGTTAGAGGTGTATGGAAATCAGATTATCAGAATTAGTGAGATACTGGAAATGTTTACATGGCCTTTAAGCATTACTACATCTGCAAACTAGATTTTTAACATGCTTTTCAGTTTATTGAAATAATTTATTTGTGTAGAAACGTTTTACGTTTCTGTTGTAGTTTAGCATCTTTGTGCTAAAAAGCAGTCAGTTTTGACCATTTAAGCTGAAGCTGCATCAATGGCTCTTGTTATAGAATGTAAAGGTTTTTCCCACAGGGATTTCTGCTGGAAAAATTCCACAGATCAAAGCATAACTGACATGCTGATACAGATTTTTTGGTGTTCTCCTTGCATTTTTTTCAAACCTTGTGTTCTTTTGAGGTGTTGGATTCTTGATCAGTGCATGGAGACTAATCATATTTGCAAATTTACAGAGTGCTTTCCAAAAAGAATCACAACATTGCTCTCCTTTCTTTAAACTTTGGGAAGTGACTGCTATTCTTTTTTTTAAGAGCACTCCCTAGCCACATGGCTAGTCATCTGTTACTGCCACATGGAGCCAAATCTGCAAACATTTCTGTTGCTGCCTCCTGCATCTTTTCAGGGTCTTGTAGCTTATTTTTCATAGTTATAAAACTTGACATGTGTTGTTGTACAAATGGTGGATTTAGAGGTGTCTTCTATTCTAGATCAAATGACCATAAAGCTCTACATAGTAGTTGTCTACAGCTGAAATTTCTGCTTTATGTCCCTTGACAGTCCCTGAAGAGACAAGAATTTCTAGGCCTAGTTTACCTCTTCCTAATATATCCAACTAAAATGAGGTTAGTGATATTTCACTCAGAGTCCCTATTTCTGTCCAGTAGCTAGACAGGGAAGTTAGGATGCCCAGTTCACATATAAAACTGTGGATTAGATGTCTAAAGCTAAGTGAACTGAACCTTAAACTCAGGAAACACTTTTCTCATCAGCGTGATACTTTCCACCATCTAAAGTAATTAAAATAGCAGCAGATAGTGCCCAGGCAGTTTGAATATATATGGTCCTAGTACTGAATGTGACATTCCTTTTGTTAAAAATGCTGCTGCTAATGAAATGAGATAGGGAAGCTTGACAAAAAAATGTCTCAGGAAGTGAGAAATGTACTTTTATTAGCATTTTGATTCCTTGGCTTGCTGGTTGTTTTTTTTGAAAGGCTGCTTTTTGAGTACAGTTTGAAATTCAGGGGAACAGGAAGAGATAAGCACTTAATCCCAGCTTGAGAAGTGACCTTATGGCATTTCTAGGAGTAAGTTATTCAGGTATTGTTTGTTGGGTTTAACTGCAGAGGACTGTAACCTCTGAGAAGAACCCAAAGCCAGATGATTGTTGACATTTTATTTCTGCACATTTCATTTTGAGATCTTACACTTTCTCTTGAGATGTTTCTAAACAACAGTTCATGTAGGAGAAGTTGTGGGGTTTTTACACATAACTGATAGTATGGCAGCTAGAGTTATGTGACTTTTTGGGGTCTATCTTTTTCACACTTCTTTTCTGAGAGTTTCAGGAATTGTTGCTAGTTAGATGAGGAGTGTTTTGGCAAACTTGGCACAGCTTTCTTTGGGTGGTGTAGATCATACTCAGACATCAGTGTTTCTAGAATACCATTTATTGTCAGAGAACAGTGGTTTGGAAGCAGGACAGCAAGGTCTGTCTGTTGATATTTTTTGCTCACTCTGAGGCATGCCTTCTCTTTAAGGAAAAGTAACTTTCCAGATTTTTATCTCTTGTACTTGAGTATGGAAGGTGAATATTTTATTCTTATTTTGTCATTTTGGAATGCTTTTAGTGAAAGGAAATACTGAAACAAACCCATCAGAGTGCTCTGTGGTCCATTGCTCTATGTAGATCTTGTGAATAAGAGCTTTACCAGTAGGGTCACTAAGTAACCCTCTTGGCTGGGTTATTGGGATACCTGTTGTCAAGGTTGCAGTCACAGCAGTAATCAGTGGCTTAGATAACTCTGTTCTAATCTGTAGGTTCTTTTTCAAGAAACCATATATTACACTTGAGTATTTTTCAAACATCATTAACAATCATTATCTTCTACACTATTATGGATTAGCTTTTACTTTTGCTCAAAGTTAATGTGTGCATATGCTGCTTTCTCAGATGATTATACCTCAGTGAGTGCCTTGCTTACTGAAATCTAAGGAGCTTTATGTTATTTTTTCAAGCTCTATAACTACCAATAATGCAATGGTATATGCCTCTAAATGATTTCTTTCTCATCTGGATGTGTTCCTCTGCCCCTGATTATTTTCCACGATGTTTCATATCTCATTTACCTTGTAATGCCTACACTGGTACCAGACATCAGTGTTCAGGGGCTCAAAACCTACCTTTGTTTCTTTTGTTTTTTCTCCTTGTCCTCAGCAGACAGAACCAACTGATTTTTGTTTTTTTGGAAGTGGGATAAAAAGATCACTTTGGAGGAGAGGAGAGGAGAGGAGAGGAGAGGAGAGGAGAGGAGGAGGGAAAGCTGTGTGTATTCTCTACAGTAAGTTATGAATTACATTTGGTATGTAATTTTTAGAGATTTTTTTCCTGAAATTTCTTTTCACCTCAAAAGTCTATGATTACATCCACTTGACTTCTATTATTTCTTTTTTCTATCCCTTTATCACCTTGTTCCCTCCATGCTACCCTTAATTTGCATGGTAGTGACTCCTGCAGGATCACACAGGATCTGAAGCCTCATTTATCAGACATTATACAGAGATCCCTGCTCTAAAATCTTAAATCAAGAAACAGAGAAAACAGAATCAGAAGGCATGATCTTTACTCCTAGTTCAAAATTCAGAGGTTTTTGACTTTACTTCTCTATGACAAACATCATAGAAGGTATAATATATTAAAAATGTACCCTTCCTTAGGAGGCTGTTCCACCTGACCATCTGCATTTGGCAGTTACCATTAGACACCCTCCACCTCAAAAAGAATGCTTTCTGTAAGCTTTGAATTTTCTGAAGGCTTTCTCAAATAAGAAAGCAGGGCTTTTAAAAGAGAGTAGAATTTGTATTTCCTTTGATTTAACAGTCTGTTATCTTTCCTCACAATAATATGTTCTAAAGTGATACAAGATGCCTGATACACATAATTTTACAAAGGATTTTCATTTCCAGAGCTACATAGTGTTTCTGTAGAAACACTGTGCTTTTATTTCAGTCCTTTGTGATATTAAGTTTTCTGTAAGACCAAAGTGCTGTTTTATTTCCTAAGAAGGAGGCATGCAGCATGTAGTACTATGTCATAATTCATGACCACAGTCACTTGAGAAATCATTGCATTTTTTATTACTGTTTTTTCATAGGATCACAGAATCATTTATGTTGGAAAGAACCTCTTTAGATCAGCAAGTCCAATCCCCCTGGGGCTCATCCTTCAGGAATCAGACAAATGTTGAATTTTGATAGTAATAGTTTGAAATATTTCTTGCACTACAACCTTGTGGTTAGAAAATATTAGAAGAAGCCCAGTTTGTAAACTGATCTTACCCTTCCAAAGTCTAGAGCTCTCTGATAGAGTAGTGCTTTCTATCACTTTTATTGGAGCTTGGTCAAGCTACTGTGTGTAGAAGAATTCAAGATTAATGAGACCAGAGCAAAAAAATGGAGCTGGATTCTGCAGAGTGATGAGCAGAGGAGGATGCTCTGATGAGAGGAAAGAAGTCTTGCATCCTGATCCTTGTTGCCTGTCTTCATGTATTTTATATGATTTAAAGACTAAAGGAATTCCAGAAAGCTTCTTATCATTGGATTACAGAGCATGGGATATAAGCACATCCAAGAAAGAAGAGACAATCTAATGGTACAGTGCAATCTAAACAGGTGAGTTAGACAACTGCTTGAAAGAAGATCACAGCTAATTAGTATCATGGTTACCTGGGGCCTCAGGCACAGTCTGACAATCCCTTGTGGTCTCCTGTGGCCCCTGGTGCCATAACTGTGCCCACAGCAGAGGGAGCATTAAACTCATTGCCCACGGGAAAGTGTGGGCAGTGATACCCATGTTCCTAGAATCCTTGGATGGGTAGGATGAGCTCATTAGCCTTCTGGCAGTCATCCTAGGAGAAGGACAACTCTGATTCCAAACCCGGGCAGATGGAGCTCGTTTAGCCCTGGAAGGCCTTCCAGCTAAGAGGTTAAACCTCCATCCTAAGGACTTGGCTGCCAGCGTCCAAGCTTGCTAGGCCCTGGCAGATGAACCTTAGGACTAAAGGGTGGGTCCAGCTCTGTGCATGCTGTGTCTCACCTAAAAAAAATCCCTAGTGCAGGCTCGAGGGTGCTATCTGCTATCCTCTTTTTATCAGCACGCTTGGAAAAGGCGCTGAGGAGGAGCGTGGCTGGAGCCCTCCCTGGAGCTTCGTTCGCCAAGCCTAGCCACGACAACCTGGGGCCTGCTGGGTTTAGTTCCCATTTCATTTACTTTTGGAGAAACTTTTCTTTCTAAAAACACTGTCTGGTTTTCTTCAGATTACTTGGGAAAGGTGGAAAAATGTACATAAATGTTTTTGAGTGTGTGGGGAATATTTCTTCATTGCAAGCCATTATTCTCCCAGTCTATATTGCCTCCCAGCTGTGATCAAAGAAACTAAGATGTTGCAGGCCTGAATGTTTTGTCTTTGCTTTTTTTCAAGAACCACATTACAAGTTATTCTTTATTTGCAGTAGGGGAGAGTATGAAAAGAGCATTTGTAGTCACAGTATGAACTTGTAAAGAAAAAGAATTCCCTCAAAGGACCCAGGGGCTGTGGGGATTCTTCTCCTATAGGACATTGAATTTGAACCTATCAGCTGTCTTTTGCTGCCTCATAGCTTCTGTTTTCTCCCCTTTCCTTTGAAACATAACTTTAGTGTGAATATACATTTTAGTTTCTCTAAGTCCTAAAAGCATCAAAATATCCCAGTGTGTTGTTCACTGTGGTTGATAGTGGTCCAGCTGTGTACATCAGCTTCTGTGTTCAGCACAGGAGCAGCACTGGGAGGAAATAATGAACATGTGCAAAGGAAGAAATGCATGCTAATCACTATACAAATAAGAATATTGTAAAACTTGCATCCAGTTGCCAGGTTTGTGAACATACAGGCTTAGAGAGTATATATAAAAAAAAATCATTATTCATATTTGATGAGTAGATGAAGGAATACAAAATAAAGACATTTAGGCATCCATGTTTTATCTACATTTTTCTTTCAGATTTTTAGTTTTGTTGAAGCTGCAAAGGGAAAAAAACAGAATTTGCTGTCAATTTTACCACAAGTGCACAGGAGAAAGTGTCTTGCCACACAGGTATGTAAGAGAAGCACTGAGTGGTTTTATTTACATTTGTGAAAGTTTCACCTGAAAAATCACTTCCATGTTGCAGGAGGTATGTGGGGGTATATTTCTAGGTCACATAATTTTAAGTCTTCCTGTAGTTTAATTTGTTAGAAGCAGAATAGTAATTTGTAATTAACCAAGGATTGAAAGGAATCTTTCTGTTTCTGGTGATCTGCTTTTCAATGTGAACATTAGAGCATTGTGTCCACAGTGGGCTGGGTGCTTTTTTATCAAGGACTCCTCTGAAAATACAGTTCAAGTCAGAAAAATGGACAAAATAGAAGGGTTGGAGTTGTGTGAATTCAGAAGTACAACATCTAGGAGCCATGCTGAGTGTTTCCTTGCACTTTCTGGGCACGTAACACTGATAAACTTCTCTGGCTTGTACTTCTGTGAGCACTGCACAGCAAGAGGCATTCCATGCCTTTACTGCCCTGGATAAATGAGTTGAATTATTAGCACTGAAGATATCAGAAACCAAAATAACTTGCCATGGTTATCCATGCAGCAAGCTTTAGGAAAAGTAACACTGCAGACTTTCAAATATGCCAAAGTAAAGAGCTTGCACTAGAGGCAACAAAGAGACAATCAAGGTGCATCTCTACAGTGCCATTTACAGTATCCCAGTATGTCAGGGGTTGGAAGGGCCCTAGAAAGATCATCTAGTGCAACCCCCCTGCCAGAGCAGGATCACCTAGACCAGCTCACACAGCAATGTGTCCAGGCAGCTCTGCAATGGCTCCAGACAAGGAGACTCCACAGCCTCCTGGGCAGCCTGGGCCAGTGCTCTGGCATCTGCACTGGAAAGAAGTTCCTCCTCATGTTAATACTAAACCTCCTGTGGTCCAACTTGTTCCCATTCCCTCTTGTCCTACCATTGGATGCCATTGAGCAGAGCCTTATCAGAATATTACTGCCCTTCAAACATTCTGACCATACTCACAGGTCAGAGGTGGATTGTAAAAGCACCAGAGGGCAAATGATATTGGATATGAAAAGAAATGTGTATTTCTGAGCAGAAGTCAAGCCAGTGAAGTTGTATTGCCACAGGGCTTCTAGGGATTCATTAATCACGATTCACATGATTCATGATTCACAAATCAAATGAAATTTAACAAGACTAAGTGCTAGGTTTTACACTTGGGGAGGGGTAACCCAAAACCCACCAACTTTCTGGGGAATGTTAGACTGGAGTGCAGCACAGCTGAGAGAGATCTGGGAGTAATAATAGAGAGTAAAATGAAGATGAGTCAGCAGTGTGCCTCAGCAGCCAAGAGAGCCAACTGGATCCTGGGGTGCATCAAGCACTCCATCACTAGCTGAGGGAGAAAAGTGATGTCCTGCTCTACTGGGCACTGCTGCAGCCTCACCTGGAGTATTGTGTGCAGCTCTGGGCTCCACAGTGCAAGNAGTGTGTGCAGTTCTGGGCTCCACAGTATAAGAAGGACATGAAGTTGTTGGAGAGTGTCCAGAGGAGGGACACAAAGCTGGTTAAGGGCTTGGAGGGGAAGTCATATGAAGAAAGGCTGAAATCACTTGGTCTGTTCAATCTGGAGAAGACTGAGGGGGTTCTCATAGCAGTTTATAACCTCCTCAGCAGAGAGGGAGGAGTGGGGGCTGAGCTCTTCTCTTTGGTTGACAGTGACAGGACACAGGGGAATGGTATGAAGCTATCTAGGGGGAAATTTAGGCTGGATGTTAGGAAAAATTTTTTCCCCCCGAGGGTGGTGGAGCATTGGAACAGGCTCCCCAGGGAGGTGGTCATGGCTCCAAATCTTGTGGTGTTTAAGAGACACTTGGACAATGCCCTTAGTCACCTCGTGTGATCTTGGGGTTTTGTCCTGTGCCTAATGGGAGTTGGACTTGATGATCCTTGTGGGTCCCTTCCAACTCAGATTGTTCCCTGATTCTATGACTCTGCTCATGCCCTTCATTATCCATAGGGCCACAAGAGACATACTATGTTGGGTTGCACTAGATGACCTCTACAGGTCCCTTCCAACTCTAACCTTTCTATGATTCTATATTTATAGTAGATTGGTAAGGTTACACGAAATTCAGCCTATCTTTGAGAGCACTTTGAGAACCAGATTATGATAACTTTTGATCCACCAAGTTATGAATATATTTGATTACTGCTTCTTAAACAAGTAATAAGTCTGTTTTCTGTAGCTCTATATGAATACAATAAATTCACTTAAAATCATCTTTAAATTGAGTTGCAAGCAAGAAATGGTTAGAGAAGTTCTTTTCTGGTTTGTACTCCAAAGCTATATACTAATCTGATTTTTTCCTGTATGGACAAATGTTTGAAATGAACCTTCTCTCATGTGTGACAGATTAAACCAGCAGATACTAAACCTTGCACCATTTAACAAAGAAATATGCAGAGACTGGTGAGTCAACACTTTGTAGTTGTGTTTCTCAAAAGAATTGTCTATCAGAGAGCTTTGATATTATCAGGAAATGATGTCTGAAGTATATGACACTGCCACATTTCCACCTGTCCCCAAAGTGCTGGTGGCACCTGTGTCTATCCATATGCCATTTCAGAACGAGTTGGAGTTCAGAACCATAAATCATTGTGCTGCTGCAGGAGTGACAGCTGCAGGACAGCAGATGCACACTCCAATAGAGTAAGAGAATGCCATGATTTATTTGCATTAAGGAGGTCTGGGGTTAGCAATCAGCTTGAAACTAGATAACCATATGGTGCCTGGCTGCTGGATGAGAATACTAGCCTGTTCTAATGTACTCTATTAAAATGCAAGCTCCAATATTTAGCTTTGGGAAGTGTCTCTTGACACCTGTGTGAGCTCTTTGAGATGCCTGAAGACTACAGTATGGGAGCTGAAGTGCAGAATGTCACTAATCTTGTGACAGCAAGCTTGGCACCTGGGTGCAAGTGTCCAATAGAGTGAAGTGTTTAAGTACACCAATTTTCCCACTGGCCTCTAAGTTAGGCATCTGTCTAACAACTTAACTGACTGAGGGTCCACAGGCAGAAATTTTCTGGTGAAGCATTAATTGTTGTTGTACTTCTCAGTTGTTAGTAAAGATGATGATGTTGAACATATGGGCAAGAAATAAGGTGCACACGAAATTGTCAGAGAGATTGATGAGTTCAGGTCAGGGAGAGAGTGTCACCTCCATTACAACTTTCACTGTAAAGACACCTGAGAATACACAAAACTATTTGTCTAATAGCAGTACTTCCAACACAGATCTCAAGTCAGGGAAAGCATGAAAATGCAGCAATGTTATTCAAGGATGGTTAGAAGTGTTATTTATTTAACTACAGGCCCATTATTCTGATCTCAGAGGTATGAGAAGTTTAAGAACTTGTTGTCAGGGAACAGCCAGGGCTGGAGGTTCCTGGAGGAGTTGGAAGGGGTGGATGAAGCTCTCAGGCAAGGCTGGTCAGGGCAGTTAAGGCCTATTAATGCCTTCAGGGCCCTAACACATATTGTGATGGGAAAAGAAACTGGAGACAATGGAAAAATGGAGAATAAGATGAATTGCAGCTGGGGTTTACTAACTGTGAATGGCATTTGAATAGCCTGACATCCTTCTTTGCTAACTCATTTTCTAGACAAAAGAAATGCCATTGATGTCATCTGTCTAGCCTACCACACCATATGGGAAATTGCAGAAGATGCAAATTAGTGGAAGAAATTTCAGGTGAATAGGAATTAGTTAGAGCAGAGACAGCAGTAGGTGCTTTTGAAGGGAAATGTACTGTGTGGAGGAAAAGTCAGGAGTGAAGTTTCTGAAGGAGAAGCCTAGGGACTGCTTTCTTAAGTATTTTCACATCATTTTAGGATTAAATGTGGATACATGCTGACAAAACTTGCTTGTCATGTAGTGTTAGGGGAAGTGATTAATAGAGAAGAGGTTCAGACTATCACACAAGAAATAAATAGATGATCTTTAGATTCAGAGTACTGGAAATGGGAAAAAAAAATCCACAGCATAAAATGTCAAATCATGGATTTAAGGAATAGTGGAAAGGATTTTTGCAGTCACCCAAGAGGACATCCTTTGAATACAACTCAAAAAAGGGATTTCAGCAGACTACTTTGTCACAAAAGGATAATGAGCAACCAAAGAAATTCAACTATAAAATTGTACATAACATGCTAAGACATTGCAGTTACAGTGTGCCTCGTAGATAAGCACAGAAGGGAAGGAGGCTAGGGAGGGCTCTGGAGCACAAGTCTGATGAGGAGCAGCTGAGGGAATTGGGGTTGGTTAGTCTGGAGAAGAGGAGGCTCAGGGGAGACCTTAGCTCTCTCTACAGCTACCTGAAAGGAGGTTGGAGTGAGATGGGGGTAGGTCTCTTCTCCAGGAGATAGTGAGAGGGCAAGAGGAAATGGCTTCAAGTTGCAGCAGGGGAGGTTTAGATTAGATATAAGGAGGAATTTCTTCACTGCAAGGGTTGTTAAGTCTTATCCCAGGCTGCCCAGGGAGTCACCATCCCTGGAGGGGTTGAAGAAACATTCAGCTGCTCTCCTTAGGGCCATGGGTTAGTGGCATGGGAGTGATAGGGATGGTTGGACTGGATGAGCTTAGAGATCTCTTCCAACCTTACTGATTCTGTGATTCTCTGAAGATGCCATTGTGCAGGGTAATATCCTAACAGTTGGGTGCACTGCTCTTCAAGGAGTCTGTCTCTCCCCTTCTCAACTAGAGCAGGAAGCCACATGTCTCCACTAGACTCCTACTTTCTACATGGGTAAAACAGGTGAAATAAGTCACACTTCAATATCTAGCTGGGAATCAGGGATGCTTCAGTTGCACTGATCTAAAATGCAGCAGCAAACCTGACTGGGACAGTTTTTTGAATGAGAAAATGTTTGGCTTGGAGAGAAAGATACAGCATTTTGTGAACAAGAGATTTTAAATGCAAAAAGAACAGACAAGAAGCAGCAAGACATTTTCAGCTTGTTAGGCATTAATTCAGAGGAAATCATTACAAACCTGAAGTGGAAATGCTATGCAGCCTAGGCATCAGCAATAAATCACTGAAGTAACTAATTACCCAGCTGTTTTATACAATATCCACATGGATGTTTTCCAGAGAGGGTGTCTTGATATGACTGATGATATAAAGAACTGAGGGACATCAGCTCTGGCAGGAATGGCCATTTTCAATAAAAGACTAAAACCCCCATAGGTTTCAGAAAGGAGAAAAGGGAAAAGAAAATTGGAAAGAAAAAAAAAAGGGGGATATGAGAAAGGAAAAAAGGAAAGGAAAGAAGCAAAGGGACTTTTCCATGGCAGCTAGCTTGGAGGTGAAGCAGTGGTGCTGCTGCATTCCCAGTCTTCCTCTCCAGTGTAGCTGAGGATCCTCCCCAGACAGTCTTCCCACAATAACTCTATGTTTTCCCCCGATGTGCTCCTTTATTCATTGTGCTAATCATACCCCTGAGGGCACATTTTGATGGCACACACCTTGTGCCTGTGCCAACTGGCTCCTCAGCTTTTTGCAGCTGTATTACTGGACACTGCTTTCTGTCTGTCTAAAACACTGCTATCTCCTATTGGCAGCTACTAGGCACTACACATTCTCTAACATAATGTTACACATGAAAAGCCTCAAAACAAAGGATGAAGAGGGAGAGAAAGCCAAAAGGGATGTTTAACACAGTGGTAGCAATTGCTTCTCATGAGAAATCCAATGCCTGGATTGAAATCCAATTTCCTGGTCCAGAACTGGGAGTGCAAAGCTGGAANAACCAGTCTAGGATTCTAGGATTCTAAGATGACAGTGTTTTGGGTAGAGGGGTACAGCACCCTTGGTGTCTGAATGTACAGAGCAAAGTGACCAGCAGACCATAGAGGTGCAAGGGAAAAGCAGCAGAGGTGCAAATGGAAAGCCCTTGGCACTGCATGTGTTGCAGACTTCTCTGATCAAGGCTGCAGCAGGGCAGTAAACCACCCCTGACTCTCCAGACAAGCAGCTGGTTTCTGCAGTCAGGAGAGACCTGAGGTGCTTTTCCTAATACCAATGCCCAAGCACTGAAGGGGGACTACCCAACAAACCTCTGTTTGCTCTGCCTGTCACCCTTCCCATCTGTCTTGGCTTTTGGAAAACCATTCCTTCTCCTACATCCTCCCTAAGAGGCACTTGACATTTTGCTCCTTACCTTGTGGGAGATCTTTTCATGTTAGACTTGTTAGTCTGTGCTCAAAACTTAGTGATTAAGGAATTGTTTTATTTGCGGATGCCCTTGCCACCTTCTGTGTCTTGTGATGGGAGTAAGACTGGGGCTCATGTTACACAGTCACTGTTGCTGTTCATGTCCTGACAGAGCTGTGAGAGCTGTAGAATTGATCAAACTCATAGTTTGGAAAGAAAGATTTGGTAAAATAGAAGCCCCAGGGCCTAGCTGTCTGAACCTTTTTTTTCTCCTGTGCTGGTAGCAGCATAGCTGCAATTCTGCACACGTAGGCCAAGTTCATAGCTTCCAAGGAGGTCATCCAGAGGGTAGCAACAACTCAGCAAGGCTCTGCCATATGATTATAAACTCTTTAAAGATTTGCAAGTGGGCAGATAGAGAAGAAGAACATTGTTCTTTTAATACTGCAGGAAACATAAAGAAGATCATGGTGTGAATGACAAGCAGTTGGCTTTGCACAGGTGTCATCTGGTATTCATAGATTCACACAGTTTAAGGGCAGAAAGAAGTCTTAAATCATTTTTATTGACTCACTGCCTGTTAGAGGTTAATATGTTTCACCTAGAGAAGTGAGCAATTTCTCCTTTCAGGCTACAATGAATGCCATTGAAATGCCTGTGCCCACTGTAGTTTCAGGTGTTGCTAAAACTATTTTTCTTTCATCAAGCTTCTCAGAGTTCCTGTTTGTAATTCCTACAGGAAACTAAAACCTGTAGTGAAATATGTTTGACCTTTTGATCTTCTGGCCAGCTGGGCTTTTTTTCAGCTCTCACAAATGTTCCATCTTCTCTTGTTAGGAAAAATTTTTAATCCAAATTCCTCCCATTGCACTAACACAGTGTTCATTAAATTTCAGTTATTGTTTTTAATTAGAACAGAGAAATATGTTACTGCCTCTGCCTTCACATACCATGGGATTCTACATAATGTTTGACTCTCAGTGGCATCCCATTAGCCATCATCATTTTAGCTTGCCTTAATTGTGGTCACCTTCAGGGACAGAATGTAAAAGTGATCATCAAATATTCTTCTGTCTCCAGTCAAGCTGAGTAATGAGGGACTCCTCTTCTGCCCACTGGTTTTACAGTTCCTGCTGACCCCACATGGCTCTTCCATTGCTACATAGAAGGGCACAAAGTGCCTAGCTTTGGAAAGAGTCCAGTTTCCCTGAGATAATGATGGGCAGCAGACAATTAGCATTTGCTGTCTCTTTTCTAAGTCTTCTTTCAACAGCTCTGCTAATGACTATCCTCTTCTTGGGTTCCTGTGCCATGTGAACCTGGATTGCTTTATGTCTCACAGCATTCTCACAATCATCACATTAATAAGACTACATGCTGGTATTGGAAGGACAATTCTTAGGATGCACCTTACTTTGTCTGTTAGGAGAACACAAATTCCTACATACATCTTTATGTGCCTTTGTTACACAAGACTTTCCATATTAGTGACATAGCACTGTGTACATGAAAATGAATAAACCAAGCATGATTCAAGTTAGGGCACTGTGGTCTGGATGGAGGTAAAACCAAATGAGTAAAGCCTGGTTGCATGATTGGGCATGTGGGATGCTGCATGGGTCTGTCCTGGCACCTGTCCCATTCAGCATCATTGCCAGCAGTCTGGGGGAGGTGACAGTGAGCCCACTTGTCACCCAGAGAGGTTGTGGATGCCCCACCTCTGGCAGTGTTCAAGGCCAGGCTGGATGTGGCCCTGGGTGACCTGGTCTAGTGATTGGCATCCCTGCTCAGTGTGGGGAGGTTGGAACTAGATGATCTTTAGGGTCCCTTCCAACCTGCCCATTCTAGGATTCTATGATCTTAGGCAGGCAGGAGTTCTTCATCCTGGAGACATGAGCTGCCCAACGCAGCTGCGTTCTCAGCAGCATGGCCTCAAGGCTTGNGTCAGCAGCATAAAGCAGCTCCCAGACGAGATGGTTCATGGTCTTAGTATGGGCCTTCAAATGCCTTAGGTTAAATAGGCTTCCATCAGTACAATGTCTAATGTAGATACTTTTAAAAGTAATAATGAATGAAAAAGTTGTTCCAGGTGTTACAAACCCAGAGCTTTCCCCTCCTTAGCTTGACTCTTCTTGTAGTGCTACAGGCAGTCTTTGACTCCACTGGCAGTGATTTCTATGTGGTCCTGATGTGGCACAGAGCAGATTTGCACTTCTTCAAAGCTAGGTATTCAAGTGAGACCAACAGCTGTCACCATGATGCTTAAGAACTCAACTAAAGGACTGAAGCTTCCAAAAAAAAGTTTAATCAGCTTAATTTTCTCTCTGTTCATCTTAGAAGAGAAAGCAGAATAATACTGCCATTCTGTAAAGGATGGAATGAAATCAGCATTGAGGGGGGAGAGCTGGGTTTGAGGAGCAGCTTCCCTCTCATGCTGTGCTAAATGTTTATGTAAGGTGAAGGGAAATATAAAGTATTGGTGTTTGATGGGCTTAAAGCTGTTAAGTTAATGTCTAAATGAAGATATATTGTTCCCCCCCCCTCCCTTCTTTTGCTTTGCAATCTTAGCAGGCTTCCATCTGCTTATTTATTAACACTGCTTTTTCAACAGATCTGAATCCCTACATAAGACAAGAAATAAACTGGTATGGTATTATAAACAGTTTGATAGTACAAGCTATCATAATCTTACCAAAGGGAAATAAAACAGATAATATCCGAGTTGCTAAAGCCTCCCAGAAGGGCAACAGCTCACTTTTCAGTAGGAACTCAGAAGAGCATTGCAGACATCAAATGTGACATTTTTAATAGGGTTTGTCCCATTGGAACACAGCTGTGTTCCACAGGCACAGCAGCCCAGCCTGGGTCCTTCATTAGTCCTGTTTCTTGGTGTTATTTGTGCTAACGTGCCTCAGAAGAGATGAATGGGTCGGATCAAAGGTCTCTCTAGCTTAGTATCCTTGCTCAGAACATTTCCAGAAGTACACCCAGAGGCACCTGAGGCGTTAACACACGAGCTGGGCTCCTTGGTGTTGCTGCTGCTTTCCACTGGATGGCAGCAGAGCCACAGCACCGGGCGCCAGCAGCTCTGCCAACAGCTCTCTGCTGCTTACTGACAGGGGAAGGGAAGGGAAGCCAGCAAAAAGCTGCCTTTTAGGAAGATTATTCAGTATATTTTCGATGTGAATGTAGTCAACATGGATTCTGCAAGGGAAAGTCCTGCTTGACTAATCTGATAGCCTTTTATGATGGCATAACTAGGTGGATAGATGAGGGGAAGGCAGTGGATGTGGTTTTTCTTGACTTTAGCAAAGCTTTCCATACTGTCTCACATGGTATCCTCATTGCCAAACTTCAGAAGTATGGATTGGGAGA
>VWZO01013903.1:0-51563 GCA_013396975.1 Bucco capensis | reverse complement strand
AGTTGCTCAAAGCCCCATCCCTCAGTTGCTCAAAGCCCCATCCCTCAGTTGCTCAAAGCCCCATCCCTCAGTTGCTTTCCCAGTCAACTGAGGACAATTATTTTTAGTGAAGCTGACTTTGGATTTGAGGACACAAAAATTGTAAACTAACTGAAATCACAGAAACAAATGACCCTAATAACTAAATGACTAAGCATCTCCCAGTAAAAGGAAGTGCACACTGGGAAAGCATCCAGTGGGAAGAAGTCTTTGCCACAGGGAGTGCTATGCTTGCTGCAGCAAGCCCCATCCATCCACAAGACTTGCCTAGCATCTCTCTCTCCCTTCCCTCCCTGTGCTGCAGGATGGGGATCAGCCAGGGAACCCCTGAGGGCTAGGCTGGCCAGAGCACTGGCTGGGAACAGATGCTGACCATGAGGAGTAAATGTGACTCTGAAAGAGCTAAGCAAACTGAGGAATGACTATTGAAAATTAGGCTTTTACCTTTTTCCTATGAGCTGTTCCAGTGAGAATGCAAAAAGAATAAAGTTAATGATAAGCTAAACATCTGTTTAAGATTAGATGGACACTACATGAATGCTCAGTGATGGGATGAACTTGCATTCCTTGCTAGCCATTCATACTAGATTAATAGTTTTGATATGCTAAATATAAGCCAATTGGAAGTACATTGCAGGCAGAATTTGGAGAGAGGGAATAGTCTGTATAAATTCTTGCCCAGTGCACTTGTGCATGTAAAAGACATGTAGAGGCATGAACATCACTGGGAGTATGTAAGAATAAAATGTGCAAAGTTGCTGGAATTAAAACAGAAAAAAGCATCTCTGGAAGTCAGTCAGGAAAAATTCTTCCCACACTGCATGCTAAATGCACTGTCTTCACATTTGTGCAGAAGGTGTTTGGAATTAAAAGGTTATTCTTTAACCTTTTTATAGTTTTTAAAACATCCAGTTTTTCTTACCTGAAAAGAGGCTTTTTTTTTTTTTTTCAGCACACAAAATTTGGGACTGAAGAGGTGTTGTTATATTCCTGTGGATAATGTTACTTTATCTGCTTCTGCTGATTTCCTGGGTGTAAGGGGTCAGCTCCTTTCAATGATTTGTTTGATTTACAGGGTCAGATCCTCAGAAAAGCTGAGAACCCTCTTAGATCCCTCTAAATGAAGATTCTTAAATTATTGTGCAGAGAGTGTGTGTTGAATTTCCACATACTTTAAAATTTTTCCCCAAACAACAACATCTCCTGCAACCTGGATCTGGCCTTTGACTACCATACATTGGTCATTAGTGGAAAGTGGATTCAAGGATCTTTGGGCTCTAAGGATATTTTGTTTGGAGATTCTGCCTGGAGCATCATTTATTAAACAAATCTGGTTGGCATTTATGAGAAAATTATGTTATTTCCCCAAAATTGTTTGATTACACTTCTGGCTTGGATCAGAGAAGGATCAGCTATTTATTCCTCCAGAGGTCCCTTCCAACCCCTAAAATTCTGTGATTCCAATGGGATCTCATTAGTTGCAATGCAGGAAATTATTGCTCAATTAACTGGCTCAAAATATTAGTTCTGCATATATTTACTGAAAGAGCTATTTATAAAATTTGTTGGGCTCAAGTAAGTATAAGAATCTTCATTAATGAGGTGAGAGGTTCATATTTGTACTTGAGTCTTTTGGCTCTGTCACTCTTTGGGGCCTGACACTAAACAGAAGTTGTAGGAAGGTTCCCATTATCTTTGGTGGGCTTTGAATCAGAGTGCTTAAGGAGAAGCTCCTTTGTATCATGTTGAATATCAAAGAGAATAAATAAGAGCTATAAAAGAGGTTAAGGGTCAGTTTTATCCATTTTCAAAGCTGAAATAGTAATAAAATGATAAAAAGAATGGCTGATTTTGGAATAAAATTTAAGTAGCTAAGTTTATCATTTTCAGTACCTCTGTTTCTTTTCAGGTCTATTGTANGTGCTTGGAAAAGGCGCTGAGGAGGAGCATGGATGGAGCCCTCCCTGGAGCTTCGTTCGCGAAGCTTAGCCACGACGATGATGACGACTATTGTACTTCAGAGAGTGCTTTTAAAATCATGATGCTTGGTCCATTTAAGGGCCAAGTAGTTAGAGGACTCTGCAGATCTCTAACTTTTTGTGTCTTTACTTACAATCATCCAATACTAATTCTTTATACACCTATGATACACTAGTCACTTCTGTAATGCCCTAGGCAAAAAGCATGTTTTTCTTTATGCAGGGTCTTTATTAGGTGTACAGCCTAACCAGGACTGGTTAAAAATGTTGGGCACTCTGAGTTATTATTTAGACCTCTTATGAACTAAATTAACTAAATAGAACTAAACTTCTGGCTTTAGAAAGGAAATGCTTCTCTATAGCACTACTCCATAAAGATCCAGAGCACAGTATTCCTTACTGAAGAATGCACACTGCTAGGGAATTTCTTGTCCTTTATTTAAAGAATAGGAAGACAAATAAGGAATTAAATCTATATTTAAATGTTCCTATTTCCTCTCATTCTCTGGAGAGGAGGATTTTACACAAAGCTCTCAAAATGCTGATAGCACTTCTGGAGAAAAACCCCAATCTGATTTCTGTAGCCCCTGCTGAAGAGAAGCTGTTTGCAGAAGCACACCAAACTCTAGACCTTAGGTGTATAGGACATTATTTCAACTTTCAGTCTGCCTGTTTAATTTCCCAGCAGGGTGAATGCAGCCAAAGGCAATGCCTGGAGTCCTATGGTAAATGCCTTCTTTGGCAAGGCCAACTCTCAAACTCCTTTTCCTTCCAAAATAGAGCAATCATTTAATTGAGAACAGTGTGTGGCCTGTGCCAAGTCCTAAATTATGCCTGGGAGTTGTTTAGGAAACTATGAGCATAAAAATACCCTAGGCTCTATCCTAACAATTAAACAGTATAAACAATCACTTACTTGTGCCTAAGACTGTGCCCTGGCATTGTTTAATTTACTGTTATTGCTAGTAGGAGTACATGCTGGTAATACAAAGTATCTCAGATTACCTCAATTTTGAGCCATGTTTGGATGAATTGGAATAAACCCCAATAAGCATAATTCCAAAATAGATAGGGTCTATGTTGGAATAAACCCCAAAGGAGATAATTCCTATTTAAGAACTAGAAATACCTATTGATTAGCTATACATGTCAGCCTGTTCTCACATGGGATAACTCCCTGCTTTGTGTTCTGCCTGCTGTACTTCTCAATAGAGTGAATGATTAATGTTTATAGATGTCCAGTGAAAGTTATTTTCACTTGAGCAGTTATTCCAAAGGGATGAGAACCCAGCTGGACCAAGACAGCCAGAAAAAAACCCTTCTTCCTTCCAGACCCTGTTATCTTCTAGCAGCATCTCAGCTTTGCCCTCCCTTTCCCACACACAGCACTTTGTCTCAGATGCCAGGTGTTATTTCTAGCTGCAACCCTCCCTGTGAACACACAGTTGCTTTTTGGGAGCAGTGAGGAGCTGAGCTCTTCTGTTTGGCATCCTTCCTGCTACCTCTTTGCCACAGCTCTGGCAGAGCGAGCCACTCTCCAGTCTCACTTCAGCATGTATAGTCCTTTCTCCAGATGCTGTAGCTAGAAGCTCTGCCCCCTCAGGATGTGGCTTGTGCAAAGCAGAGGGAGGTCAGCTCAGAGGCAGAGGGAGGGAATTCCTTCTTCAGCGAGGGTTTTCAAAACACAGCAGGACAGGGTGCTAGATGATCTCATCTAGGCTCTCCTTCCTACCAAAGGTGGGACTAGATGTTCTGTGAAGGTCCCTTCCAGCCTGGGCTGGTCTATGGTTCTGTTGTTGTTCCAGGATGTAAAGTCAGAGTCTGTGCTCACTCTTGGGATTTTGTTCTCTCAGTCTCTTAGGTTTTCCCTTACAGATCNCGTTCGCCAAGCCTAGCCACGACGATGACGACAGATCACTGTTCTGGAGTGGTTTTCCACACAAGATTTTAACCTTGCACTTTGAGATGAAAAGTCAACTTTCTGTTTTAACAGTGGCAGTGAAAAGGTTTGTGAACATGGCTTGCTACAGGGCTCAAAATCATAGAAGTAAGAGAAGAGCTCCACATCCAGATTTATTCTTTTAATCTCCTAACTCTGAAACTTCTGTGAATACTTTTGAAGGAATCCACAATATTCGAGTAACTGAGTTTACCAACACATAGCAAAGATAGTTAGACAGTTCTGAGAAGGTGGGCTATTGCCTTAGGTTGTACAGACCGGGTATACATTGTAAGCAGCAGTGCTGAGAAGAATTTGGGGGTCATAATAGATGAAAAGCTGGAGATGAGCCAGCAATGTATATTCGCAGCCCAGAAGGCCAACAGCATCCTGGGCTGCATCAGGAGAGGCATGAGCAGCAGGGCTAGGGAGGTGATTCTGCCTCTCTACTCTGTGCTTGTGAGGCCTCACCTGGAGTACTGCATCCAGTTCTGGGCTCCTCAGCATAAAAAAGATGTGGAGCTGTTGGAGTGAGTCCAGAGGAGGCCACAAAGATGATTAAAGGACTGGAGAACCTCCCCTATGAAGACAGGCTGAGACAGTTGGGATTGTTCAGCCTGGAAAAGAGAAGGCTTCAAGGGGATCTTATAGCAGCTTTCCTGTACCTAAAGCGGGATTATAAGACAGAAGGGGAGAGACTTTTTAAGCAGTCAGACTGTGATAGGACAAGGGGGAATGGTTATAAGCTGAAGGAGGGGAAATTTAGATTAGAGATTATGAGGAAGTTCTTTCCCCAGAGGGTGGTTAGGCACTGGCACAGGTTGCCCAGAGAGGTTGTGGATGCTCCATCCCTGGCAGTGTTCAAGGCCAGGCTGGATGCAGCCCTGGGTGAGCTGGGCTAGTGATTGGCATCCCTGCTCAGTGTGGGGAGGTTGGAACTAGATGATCTTTAGGGTCCCTTCCAACCTGCCCATTCTAGGATTCTATGGTTATTCTACTGTGGACAAGGTGCTTACTTGTTCAGTACACCAGTGAAAACCAGGAAGTCAGACTAAACTAGCTGGTGCCTGGCTGTAGCCACTAGATGGGAGGCAAGAGCTGCTTAGGACCTGGGAGCGTCAGTGGCACGGCATGCGCTTGGGCAGCTCTCTGCTGCCACCGACACGCCACACTGGAGCTGCACACTGGCACCGCTTCGGGAAGTGTTAGTCACTCAACTGGAAACACACTTTTTGTCTAGCTTTAGGCAAGCTGCATTTTTCCTCCCTATTTAAGCTCTTCCTTGGCTTCTCTTTATTTCTCCTGATTAAATAGCATATAATGGAACTTCCTTTCTTGCCCTGTGGAGATCAATAGAATAGACTGCAATCATTGGCCTGTATGATATAGAAAGGTCTTTGAGCAATTCATGGATGCATTTTTAATAATCAAAACTTTGAATAAAGCAGTATAATTTAACACCTCTGACAAATGACTTCTCTAACCTCTGGTAGGCCTTGAAGTGCACTGCAATACAAGTGTGCTTTCCCAGCCTCATGGCAGGCACCATCGAAACTTCAGAGACAGGTAGAGGGACCCAAAGGATTCCTCATCCCCAGCTTTGCCTGCTTTGGCAGTGTCTTGATGTTTGATCTGGAGTTTCATTTGACCTTTTTCTTTCTTTTTTTTTTTCCTTCATCCTTTTCTGGGAACCATTTCTTAGATCCCTGGGGTGCTGTACTAGTTTTGGCTGTGATAGAGTTGGTTTTCTCACCCGTGTTGGAGCAGTCTGTTCCTGAAGGAGTGAACCCTACAGAAAGGACTTGCACTAGAGCAGTTTGAGGAAGTGAAGCCTGTGGGAAGGACCCAGGTTGGAGGAGCCTGTGGAGGACTGTGTCCCATGGGTGGGATCCCTTGCTGGAGCAGGGCAAGAGTATGGTGAGGAGGAAGGAGTGGCAGAAATAAGTGTGATGGTCTGACCACAACGCCCATTCCCTGATGCAGGAGGAGGGGGACACAGGAGGACAAGACAGAGGGATTGGGAGTGAAGCTGAGCCTGGGAAGTAGGGAGGCATGGGGAAAGGTGCTTTTTGGATTTGTTCCTATTTCTTATTATCCTGCACCAGGGAAGGTTTAGATTAGATTTCTTCCCTGCAAGGGTTGTTAAGTCTTGGCCCAGGCTGCCCAGGGAGGTGGTGGAGTCACCATCCCTGGAGGGGTTTAAGAAACATTTAGATGCTCTGCTTAGGGCCATGGGTTAGTGGTATGGGAGTGATAGGTATGGTTGGACTTGATGATCTTAGAGATCTCTTCCAAACTTTGTGATTCTGCTGTTTAATTAGCAATAAATCAAAATAGTTTCCTCAAGTCAAGTCTGTTTTTCTCATGATGGCAATCGGTAAGCGATCTCTTCCTGTCCTTTTCTTGATCCATGAACCTTTGATTGTATTTTGTCTCCCCTGTTCAGCTAAGGAAGGGAGTGATAGAGAAGCTTGGTGGGCATGTGGCAGTCAGACAAAATCAACCCACCACAGTGGGCTCAGCTCTACCTTGAACATGTAAAGCAGAGCATCTCAAAAAAAGAGGCAGAACCTGATTTAATACTTATGCAGATCCAACAGGCAGGAGTCTAACTGCAGGAGGCAGAATGGTTGCTCTACACAAGTACAACAGCTGGAGTGCAGCAGCCCAGCTAGACTATTGCTTGCTCACAGTTTGGATATCTGTCGTAGTGGCTAGACTTGGTGAACGAAGCTCCAGGGAGGGCTCCAGCCACGCTCCTCCTCAGCGCCTTTTCCAAGCGCTGATAAAAAGAGGATAGTGGATAGCACCCTCGAGCCTGCACTAGGGATTTTTTTAGGTGAGACACAGCATGTGCAGAGCTGGACCCACCCTTTAGTCCTAAGGTTCATCTGCCAGGGCCTAGCAAGCTTGGATGCTGGCAGCCAAGTCCTTAGGACAGAGGTTTAACCTCTTAGCTGGAAGGCCTTCCAGGGCTAAACGAGCTCCATCTGCCCGGGTTTGGAATCAGAGTTGTCCTTCTCCTAGGATGACTGCCAGAAGGCTAATGAGCTCATCCTACCCATGCAAGGATTCTAGGAACATGGGTATCACTCCCCACACTTTCCCGTGGGCAATGAGTTTAATGCTCCCTCTGCTGTGGGCACAGTTATGGCACCAGGGGCCACAGGAGACCACAAGGGATTGTCAGACTGTGCCTGGACAGTTTGGATATATCATGCAGGCAAAAGCAGGCCATCAGTTATTTTCTGAGTTACTTACATTGGGCCTGGCTATAAAGACATTGCATGTGATTGCTTTTAACCCTGTTTAATAGGATGGCTTCAGTGGATGGAAGGACAGCTTCTAAATGCTTCCTAAAGATGAATGGCTGACCTGAATGTCTAAGAGAAATGCCAAATGGTTCACTTTTTAGTTTTCCTAGAACATTAAGTAAATCTAGGAGCAGATGAAGAAGAGCTGGTTTACCATGTTCCCTGACTGAGCCAGTACTGCTGCAGGTCCTTGGATATAGAGATTCATTGCATTTTTCAGAAGAATAAACTGATCCTGGAAAAGTCCTACACTTACTCCAGTGCTCAGCTCCCTAATGATCATTTATTTCCTAACATCCAGGACTTTCTGCCTGTTTCCAGGATGTGCTTTTTTTTTTATTAGATTCAGTTCTTTCTCAGAATTAAATGGAAATTATCTATGCAGCTGGTTTTTAATTCCTATAATTGACATTTCCTGCAGCTTTATGAAATACTTTCAGTATCATCTTTTAATCATGATCTGGTTATCATTTTACAGTGTCCTACAATTCCTTTTATTTCAGGAAGCTCAATAAGGCAGATAATCCTCCTCCCTTTCACACTCCTCTTGGAACACTACTTCACAGGAATGCAAGAGCCATGAAAGCCTTTCAGCTTGTGGAGGGAGAATCCCCCCCAGGTGCATGAAAGGAGTCCCCACAGTGCATGCTGTGATGTGGATTTTCAGTTGCTCTGAACTGCAGTTCTCTGGAGGTTGTTCATAAATTACAGCAGACTCTGGGAGTAATGCTTTATGCCAGAGGCTGAGCTAGTTCCCAAAGGTGACATGAATCATACTAGTGGGAGGGGAGGTGACAGCCACCTTAGAGCTCTGCTAGTGAGCCATGGATTTGTGCCATATCACAGCCACAGGCATCAAAAGAAACCTGAGCTGATGTATTTACTGTATTGAGCTGTGAAAATGATGAAGGAGGGATTTGTCTTACATCACCACAATTCTTTCCCCTTCTTCTGTCATCTATTTTCAGTTCTTGTGTGGATGCTAAATGCCCTGGAAACATTGCGTGAGTGCATGTGGTCTGTTTGAAAGTGCAAAGCCTGCTGGAACAGTGTTGGGGGACCATGGAAGTGGAGAGAGCCAGACCTGGTGTGTTCTTGTCCACAGTGCTTTTTGGGAGCTGACTTGAAGAGGACTATCCCCTGGTAGTGCCTGGTCATGGGCCTGGAGAAATCTGCATGGAGGTCCAGAAGAGGGACACAAAGTAAGACCTCTCTGCTCCTCTTTTATTACTGAATACTCTAGTACAAGGCTTTTTCAATGCAACTAGTCAAGTTTGTGATGCATTGCATCTGGTTTTATTTTAGATAAATTATATAAGAACTGACAAAGATTCACAAGTATCTGAACATTTGGGATATTCTCCCAAGTGACCAGCTTCCTGAAAGGATGCTCTACTTGACTTTGAACTGGACTGAGAGATAGTTGATGCTGGCAACACACCAAATTAAACAACAAAAGTGAACCTTGATGTTGTCAGTGCTTGCCTGGTGAGTCCCAGTGTATACAAACCTGAATGCAAATAGATCTTATCAGTAAGCAACAGAGAAAATACTTTACTTTAGCCACATGATAATGATTCATGTTAGGAAAAAATCTTGTTGGCTTTCTCAAATGTTTCTCATATTTAAACTGTGCTGATACTTTCTATTTGAGATATGAGCCACCAACAGCACTTTTGACAGCTGCAGCATCTTCTGTAATCATATTCATTCTTCATCAAAGCTTAGAGAAAGTCAACACATACCAGGCTTTTAATGTTTTGTTACTCAACAGCTATGTTTGATAGATTCCAGTGGAGACCATTTAACATTTCTATGTTCATCACCATTGGGTAGGTTGTGAAATAAAGACATATTATATCCTTAATGTCTTTTCAGCATCTACCTGGGATTCACTGTGA
Source organism: Bucco capensis (assembly GCA_013396975.1). Taxonomy (NCBI): domain Eukaryota; kingdom Metazoa; phylum Chordata; class Aves; order Piciformes; family Bucconidae; genus Bucco; species Bucco capensis. The sequence continues at coordinate 42,391 of VWZO01013903.1, read as the reverse complement.
GCCAAGTCCTGAGAGGCAGTGAGAAGGTAGAAGGAATAAACATTCCAAACTGAATACACAAAATGATCTAGTATTTTTTGGGGGACATTGTTAGAGTGAAGAATAAAGAATATCCACAAATATAAAGAAAATAAACAGACCCTGTGTAAAGGCTTGACACAAACATTGTAATTAGTGAGTCAGTTCCTTAAATCAAAACCCTGCAGTCACAGATTGCCCATGGGAACCCTTTTCCAAAACCATAAATTTGACTATTGAAATGGAAAGTTCTCCCCACTGGAACTTATTCATCATAGATAAGTGAATTATACACACATATCTGAAAATTACTGAAGCTTCTGAGAGGCTTCAGAAGATTCTTGCATTTCTCCTGTGTAGAAAAAAGACAGGAAACCAGCAGCTGGAAACTTCATTATTAAGTCAAACCAGCCATTGAGATAGTCAGAACCATGAAAGTTTTGATGAAATAATACTGATGTGTTATTCTGGGAGCAGCTAGCATGAAAGGTTAAAGGCTGGGTGCCAGATTAGTGGAAGATCATTCTCCAAGTGTTCAAAATTCACAGTAGACTCAGGTTTCTGGGAGAAGGGTCTATTGGGGGCTGATTCTTTTAGGCCTGACAGTATAACTTCAGCTGAAAATGCCTCAGAGCATGTTGCCTTTCTTTAAGACAAGACAACATCCCTTTCATTCTCCTCCCCCTATAAAGAAGAACCAACAGAACTATGTTAGCCTCTCCAAATCAGGAAATAAGAATTCATGGAATTATAGAAGCTTTTATGGCACAAGTCCCAAATGTCTCCTTTCAGAGGAAAGGAGAAAGAAGTGACCTGGAGTTCTGATTATAGATTTGGTTACAGAGTATGGTTGGAATCTGTTTTAGCACCTTGATTTCCAAAAATAAAACTACATTATAAGGAATTACAGGAACAACTGCTTTCTTTTCATATGAATAAAACCATTTTACTTACAAGCAGAGGATTCCTAAATCCATGCTGCTTTGCATTGTTTCACTATCTGCATTTCCCATTTGCTTATTGGTGAAGTTGTTAAGAAATCATATTCTTGTCTACAAGAGTGCAGAGAGAAGATGCTCTGCTCCTGTAGAATTCCCAACAAGTGGAACAGAGTTGCAGGAAGCAAGTAATTTGATATGAAACAGATAACACTTCATATTAGTAACTCTTTTCTTGTTCCAGTGGTTTGATCTGTCATTAAGTATGAATCTCACAAATGTCCTTTTTGAATCATTTCTTGTTTCACATCAGGAAAATAATTTGAACCTGTTGAAGCTGATCGACTTTCAGGAGGCCAAATTGCACATCACTGACAAGTTGAACTGTCAAGCACTGACAAACTCTCGATTGCCACCCTTGTTTTCAGTCTTTGGTTATTAATTCTGGCTCTATGCTTGCAGCACCTTTCAGAAGGCAGGCTCCCCAGCCTTGCAGAGGGCAGCAGATGTGTGCAGGGCTTTATGTGGCTGTTAGACTTGGGGCTGCAGCAGACGCAAGGAGCAATGCTAATTCCCACAAGGCAGCCTGTGTTTATCTAAGAGCAGCTGCTTCTGAAAGGCTCTGAAGGAAAAAACAAAGGATAAAAAAAAGGATAATTTGCTAGTGCTGGAAGGCAAAGAGTGTTCCATATTATAGTTCTGAATTACAGTGTTCCATAACTGTACAAGCTGTTGCACATGGTGAGTGACCAGCTGTGCTCCTTGTCTCAGGCCCTGCTGTGGTCCCCAAAAGGGCTTCCTTACCCAGTGTGCAAAGACTAATTGACACACAGAGTCAAGATATTTGCTTTATTCCAGTTCTGCCCAGAAAAGGTGCTAGGTGATAATTCACAAAGCTAGCACCCTGCTAGCTCACACAGTAGCAATTCATATACAGTACAAACATCAGAGAAATATATATGATTGGTTATGTGAATTTACACCATATAAATCTTCATGTGCATGCCCCATCAATTGCCTAATTCATTATACTATTATCTAATTCGTTTTACTAAGGTGGTCCTACATTTACATCTAAATTCTCCTTTTAGAGGTGTGAGTTTTAGTGCTAAAATTACCACAGGTTATGTAAGGAACACCTCAATGGTTTGGTCTTTGTCCAAATCTGTCCCTGGTTTATGTCAAGAAGCTATAATGAGGCATTATCTACAAAAGTTGTCAGATTTTTACTGTCTTTAGATACTGCTCTTAATCACTGCATCTTGTTTCTGATTATTTTAACCTGGAGTCACCCTGTCCTTAGTCTTAAAGGCCTTCCATTCTTGTTATCCTGCTTTCAGATCAGTTCATTATAAGCTTATTCAGCCTCAAATTTTGTAACTCCATCCTTCCAACTCCACTGATGCTCTTTAGGTACTGATGCTCTAACTGAGGGTTAGAGCATCAGTGTCTAAAGGGGGATTACAAGCTAGAAGGGGAGAGACTTTTCAGCTGGTCTGATTGCAGTATGACAAGGGGGAATGGTTACAAGCTGAAGGAGGGGAAATTTAGTCTGGAGATTAGAAGGAAGTTCTTTCCCCAGAGGGTGGTTAGGCACTGGCACAGGTTGCCCAGAGAGGTTGTGGCTGCCCCATCCCTGGCAGTGTTCAAGGCCAGGCTGGATGTGGCCCTGGGTGACCTGGTTTAGTGATTGGCATCCCTGCCCACGGCAGGGGGGTTGGAACTAGATGATCTCTAAGGTTCCTTCCAACCTGGGCCATTCTATGATTCTATGATTGTGAGGAGAGGCTGGAGCTCCTACACCCTGTTGCAGGGAAGCTGTGCAAGGCCACTGCAGCCGAGGTGCCCAGGAGGCAGAGGCAGCTTTGCAGAGCATAGCTTTGCAGAACATGAGGCCCGAGGGTGTGTGGGGGAACCTTGTGCCATGGAGACCGAGTGCCAGGCTGACTCGCTAATACCAGCCGATGCAGAGACAGGCCCTGCGCTCGCATATGTTTTAAAGCTTAACGGGGCAGTCAGCAGCGGCACTGCTGCACTGTCAGGCCATAGAAGAAAGCACAGGACGTGCACCACCAAGGGGCTCAGTACGCCCAGGCTCAACCTGGAGGACCAACCCCCATCCTGCACCGCGCACATTGTCTTTCCGGCTGCTGTCTATGGTTAGCCGCCGCGGGGTGCATGCGCAGCGTCTCGCCGCGCCGGCCGGCTCCACATTGGCGGAAGGGCGAGCGGAGAGTCAGCGAGGAGATGGAGGAAGCCGGCAAGGAGGAGCTGGGTGAGGCATGCCGTGCGGCCTGGCGGTGGGACCAGCCAAGGGCAGCGGGCTAGGTGCTCGCCGCGGGGCAGAGACCGCAGGGGCCTAAGTGTGGAGAGTAGCCGGCCAGCTTCCACCCCCCTCCCCGCGGAGCGCAATGGTTCGGCCCACGGGGGATGCGCTCCAGCGCTCGGCGCATCGAGGCGGGTGGGATGAACCATCCCGTTCTGGGGGAGGAGTGGGCTCTGTCGTGCTGCTCGTCAGCGCCAGGCGGCGGCGGTTCGGGCTCCCTTTAGCGCCCCGCGTCGGGGACGGGACGGGGAAGCGGGTGGCGGGTGCTGAGCGCCGCGCTCCCGCCGCGGCCGCCTCAGAGAAGGAGAGCCGGCCGGGGGTTCTCTGCAGTGGGGTCGGCGGGCGGGGGCAGGCGGTGGCTCGCTTGGCGGAAGCCGCCGTTCGTGCCGGCAGCGGCAGTTCCCGGAAGACGTCGGTCACATCTGGCTGGCTCTTGATTTGATTGGGAAATCACAGTCGTGCATAGAAGTTTAGGAAGTGCTTTGCCTTTGCATCGTTAAGTGATGCTTTTATCTACGATGGTAGATGGTGAAGTTTTTAGCGTTTGTGTTGATCTGTTAGCTGTATTTATTGTGGATTACTTTTCAGACCTTTAAATCTGAGTGTCGGAGGGCACCTGTATGTTGAGATCTTCACTGGTCTGTGTGTAGATGGCGTAGCTGGTTTAGTTGTAAAGTGTAGCTGCTTCTGGGCTGGACTGGCAGACTGGAAAGCTCTTTCTCATCTGAAAGCTCTGTTCCACTGTAGGCTCAAGAACTCATCCTGTCCAATGCTAATGATGGGAACAGGAAATGTGCTTCAGGTTTTATTGTCCCAGAGGCTGCTCCATCTGGCAACAAGAGATTGCCATCTCCAGAGCAAATGTAGCAGAGAGAAATCTTTGCTTGTTTTGGCTGAGGTTCACAAATCTACCAGTTCCTGTGTTAAAAACCTTAGAACCAGAAATTTTTATGGGTTTAACTGTTTAAAAAAACCCAGATCAACATCTGGTAAGATTTCAGAAGCTTATTATATGGCCCTGTTGAATACTTGGATAAAATTTAAATCATACCAATGTATTCATTACTTGAAATTGTGTTAATCATGTAGAAATAGGCACCTTGATCTAGACAGGACAGTGGGTTATCTAAGACTAACATCTTTCCAAATAAATCATCCATTGTGGGTTGGGGTCAAAGTGCTCCTCTGAGAGTGTATAATAAACTGTGAAGACCTATGTATGCTTTGGTTTAATAATTCAAGTGTCTTGTTTTATAAGCCTCCTGGATTTGACAGTTATGATGTAAAAGCAAACAGTTCTTCCTGCTTCCTGAGTGCTGTTACTGACTTTCAGCATTTGTTTAGAAATAACCATTCTCAAGATTAATAAATGCTACCATAAGGCAAAGTAAATCTACTTTGTTAGCGTCTGTCATGAAAAGAAGTAGATGACACAAAGATATGTTTTCTAGAGAAAAATAGGGATTCAGAAAACTGCACCACGAATAGCTTTACAATTCTTGAAAAGCAAACACAACAAAAGCTAATGCTAATTTTTGCTATTCTGAAAAATGTAATTATTAGTATTTAATAGAGGTTTTTAAACCAAATGAGTTTTCCTTTTTAATTTTCATTCTTGAAAATACATTCTTGTTTTGGGAAGGGGTGTGTTTGTTCATATGTCTCTTGTACACGTTAGGAGTTGCAGTAGGAGCTGGCTTATGTATGGTTGTTACCTGTTTTCAACTAGATAAAGCTACAGAAGTTTTTCAGCCTTGACAAGTGTGCCCCTAGCACTACCCCATTCCTAGTCACTTTGTTTGGATCTGTAATTTCTCCGGTGGCTGTGGAAGCACATGAGTGAGTAGTGTGGCAGATGGTGCCAGACTCATGTGTGTTTGGTGAACAACTCTGTGTCTCACAGTGTTCTGCCTTCTAGAGAAGTGCTGGACAGGTTATTTATAGGCTGAGGTTTGGGAAGTGGAAAAAACAGGTGTTTCTTTTTATGATTGAGGAAGTAACTGAGAGTTATATGGTGAGCTGTTTACTGAGCCAGCTGTGTTTCACAGAATCATAGAATAATAGGGGTTGGAAGGGATTTCTGGGGACTGTCTAGTCCAAGGCCCCTGCTAAAGCAGGTTTGCATAGAGGAGGTTTTGAAAGCCTCTGGAGACTCCCCAACCTCTCTGGACAGCCTGTTCTGGTGCTCTATCACCCTCAAAGGAAAGAAATTTTTCCTCATGTTCAAATGGACCTGTCTGTTGGTGCTCATTGCTGTTTGTCCTATTGCTGGGCACCACTTAAAAGAGTCTGGCTCCATACTCTTGCAAACTGTCCTTTAGATATTGGTCATAACTAATAATATTCCTTCTCAGTCTTTTCCAGGTATACAGCCCCAGGTCTCTCAGCCTTGTTTGGAAGAAGCATGTTTAAAAATGCCTAAGCTTCTGCCATCCTATTCACTTTTATTGACATACAAGTCTTCACTCATTTCAGCCTGTACACCCGTGATGATGGAAGGGTTAGCATGACGTGAGCTGAAAGCAGAATGTCAGGAGCTGTAGTATGTAGCAGAAAGTGGTATATGTGCAGAAAACTTTCAGTTCTTGCATGTAAGGAGTACAGAATTGCAACTGCTGCTTTCAAGTGGGATGTTCTGTGCTATCGGGACTCACGTTTTGTGTGAAATGTATTGCCTTGTACAGCAAGCCACTCCATAAATAAATCCTTAATGTGGTTTTCAAAGTAAGTATATTTTCTGATGCATTGCTTTTCTGCTATCAGTGATAGCTCAGGGCTTTCAGCTGAAGAGGCAATTGAGCATGAAACTAGGATGTTCTATTGCATAAGTGACACTAATAGCAGAATGGTGTGGGAAAACAGATACTGAGATATATGTAGCTTATACCTACCTGGGATTTGGAAATAAATATTCAAACCTCTATAATAAATGTATTTAGACATGATTTAGACTTGTAGAGAGAGGGAGAGATAAGGTCTCCCATGAGCCTTCTCTTCACCAGGCTAAACGACCTCCATTCCCTCAGGTACTCCTCATAGAACTTGTGCTCTAGACCCTTCAGCAGTGTTGTTTTGCCCTTCTTTGGACATGCTCCAGTAGCTCAATATCCTTCTTGTAGTGAGGAGGCCAAAACTGAAGCCAGTATTTGAGGTGTGGCCTCACCTCAGCACAGGGGGATGCTGGCCACACTGTAGATGGTAGCAGCCAGGATACTGGGGGCTGCCTTGGCCACCTGGGCACACTGCTGACTCACGTTCAGCTGGCTGTTGACCAACACCCCAGGTCCTTTTCCACTGAGCAGCTTTCCATCCACTCTTCTCCAAGCCTGTAGCATCACATGGGGTTGTTGTGACCCAAGTGCAGGACCTGGCATTTGGACTTCTTGAGTGTCATACATATTTCCTTTGTCTTGGTTCCCTTGCAAGTGATTGGAGACACCTGCAGTACCTGTCTAGTCCATTTTGGAATGGGATGACTGGGGAGTGCCCTTGTTCACCACTGATAAGAGTAGACTAAATGCTTAGTTTTGCAGGAGTTAATGGTGGATCAGATGAATCTCATCCTTCTGTAACAATGGATGAGTTTTCTGTTTTGCTTCGTGTTGTATTAGCTTGCAGAATGACCCAAAGTGATCACATTTTGATGAGGGAAAAGTTGCTTTTCCTAATGAAAAACTTCAGGTTTTGTCCATAATAATAATGATAATGAGATGGTGTGCCACTTCAAAGAGAATTTACTCTGCAAACTTGTGCTGTGTGTATTTGCCTGTATCAGCTTTGTAGTTGGGAACACGTGTAAACCTCATGGCGTGGGGAATTTGAGTCATGTTTTACTTCCAAACTATGTTTGTTTCTAATGCTGTAATGTAGTGTTAACTCTGTTGTGCAGACATGGAAGTAATGAAGCCTTTAATTGATGAACAAAATTCAGATGGCATCTCAGATGAAGAGCATGAAAACAATTTCCTGCCAGTTGAGAAGCATTACCAGCTTGATAATGAAGAAGGCATTACGTATGTATTGCTCTTAAGTAAGCTTGGTAAAATTTAACTTCACAGAATCACAGACTGTTAGGGGTTGGAAGGGACCTCTGGAGATTATCTAGTCCAACCCCCATCAGAGCAGGAGAACCTAGAGCAGCTTGCACAGGATGTGGCTAGGTGGATTTGGAATATCTCCAGAGATGGAGACTCCAGCAGCTCCCTGGGCAACCTGGGCTCAAAGGAAAAATATTCCTCCTGATATTACAATGCCTGGGGGCTAGTTTGTGCCCATTGCCTCTAGTCCTGTTACTAGGTACCACAGAAAAAAAACTTGTTCTCTTGAGTGTTTACTGAAATCTGAAGGGATTTGTTTGCACCTGCATACAGTTTTGTGGTTCTATGTCAGGACTTTGTATAGTTCCACTGAAAAGCATCTCATTTTGAGTAGGTTTTCTGTTCTTTGGAAGCTGATAATATACTGGCTGTAAAATACTCCAAGATGCCCATTGTAAAGTGATTGGGGCACTCAAAATCCAAGCAGTGTTTAAAGAAGATTTGGATTGATTTTATCTTTTTGTAAAGAAACTTAAGAAGACCTTGGAAAGAATCTCTTTGTTAAAGTTGAATTAGCAGGACTTGTCAAGGATGGGGATTGTTGTTGTTTTCCATGTGATAAAGCTTTGGCTGTCAGATGTGATTTACAGCTGATAGGTTTGTTTTTTTTTAGTATTACTGATTCTAAAACCTAAATTATACCAATGTATGATTAATACATTAATAAAACTTGTTAATTTTGACTCTGAGGTCAAAGGACAAGAACATTGCACAGAAAATAACTTTTCATAAGCTGGAGCAAGGAACTGAAGCTCAGACTTGGGTGTTCTGTGTGAGGGAGCTTGCTTGTAAAGGTGAATAAGAACATTACTTGGATGTGCTGGACATGCTTTAAAATAGCCAGGCCACCTTAAAGTAGTTGAAGCTGACAGGTTATCTGTTTATTAATAAATGACAGATGATGTGGTTTTGGTGTTTCTGTGGTTTTTTTTTCCTCTCCCCTCCCCATCTCAATGTACTTCTAATGTGAATGCTTATATTTTTTTATCCTCAGATTTATACAAACACTTACCCATCTCCTGAAGGGAAATATTGGAACTGGGCTTCTTAGTCTTCCACTTGCAATAAAAAATGCTGGCATTGTGGTAAGAATCCAGTTCTTTTTCATAGATTAGAAGAATTGTTTAGAAAGATCTACAGGTATGTGCCTGAGCCTGAAAAACTAAAATCTCAGTACTTTTTGTTTGTCACTACCTACTTCAACAGAGTTGTGTTCTACTCTTCCTCTTTAGTCTGGTGAATTAGTACTGAAAATTGAGATTTTCACCTTGAAGACTTTATAGCATATGCTGTATTTTTGCATAGCCAAAGTGTATTTCTGGCAAAACCAAAGCCTTTGTCAGAAAAAAAGAAAGATGTTGATTCACTCAGATTTCTATCATTTCTCATGGGAATTGTTACTATGGAATTGTCTTGTCTTTGTCCAGACTTCTCCAGAGACAGATTATATGTCCTAGGATGCAGCATCAGCTTTTAGTATCAATCTTGTGTTTCTACAGAAACAAAGTGTAGCACAGCTTGTTCCTAGTGTGTAACAAACAGTGGATTTCCTAAAGGTGGGAAAAGGGAATTGGTGACATTTTCACCTTAGAATCATAGAATCCTAGAATGGGCAGGTTGGAAGGGACCCTAAAGATCATCTAGTTCCAACCTCCCCACACTGAGCAGGGATGCCAATCACTAGCCCAGGTCACCCAGGGCTGCATCCAGCCTGGCCTTGAACACTGCCAGGGATGGAGCAGCCACAACCTCTCTGGGCAACCTGTGCCAGTGCCTAACCACTCTCTGGGGAAAGAACTTCCTCATAATCTCCAATCTAAATTTCCCCTCCTTCAGTTTATAACCATTCCCCCTTGTCCTATCACAGTCTTATGTATAAATAATCCTGTAATTCTTTATTACAGGTTGTTTAGTTCAAAAATGAAAGTTCCATGGGAAAAGCAAATTATTGAACTTGAAATCTTTAACTTGTTATAGTAGAAGTTACCAGGGTTGTGTGGATTTGGTTTGTTTTATATACTGCACATCATCAAGTCTACTAATGTCAGGGAAAGAAAAGTTTATTGTCATTACCACTTTAAAGTGGTTCAAATCACTGTTCAGAAATGTGCAGTATGTGTAGTCTTTTCTCTTGACAAATTTTTGGGGGGCAGATATCTTAATGAAGCTGCAGAGGAGTGAAGTTGTTCCCAGCCATTTGGTCTTTATGGCTTGGTTGTCCCTGAGTAGTCTTCTGGCAAGTAGAGGGGAAAACATTCAGTTGTATAACATTTTGAATTCTTCTCTGATTTGTTACAATGTGAAATTCTTGTATCTGAAGAAATTCTTGTGTATTTTCATGAAAAGTTCTGTGTCCTTCTTTTTTTTCCCCCATACCAGATTGGACCAATCAGCCTGGTGTTTATAGGAGTTATATCTGTTCATTGTATGCACATCTTGGTACGCTGCAGCCACTACCTATGCCAGAGGTAAATGTGCAACTACTCATTCTGTTGCTGAGTTGGAGTATTACTATTTTCTTTCTTCTTTTCTGTGTCTGATTTATGGCCTACAGAATGTCCTGATCCTGTAGAAGTTTATTCTGTTCAGTTCAGAGTCTTGTACCTGAAAGAAACAATGCTCATTCTTAGTGTGCCTCTATAAGTGAGAGCTATGCTTTGTGCAACATTTTAATACATTGAATAAACATTTGTTTACTGCTTGTACACAAAATAAAGTTAATTTAAGAAGTTTTTGCCCAGTATGCTGTTCCCTCTTTCCTATTGCAGCTTTAATTGCTTAGCTTCAGTGCATTAGTCCTTTCTCTTCATAGCTTCTGAATTTTGATCACTATCAAAAATGTCTGTTTTTTAAATAGCCAATTTATAAGTACTTTATAGGAATAAAAGATAAAATAAGAATTGCTGTTAATGTCTTTCATGCTTGTGTGTAAGCTCTGTCTCTTTGGAATGTGACAACTTGATTCTTCCAAACTGTAGTGCTGAAGGAATGTTCAAATGATGCTAGTGAGCAAATAAATACTGCTCCAAGTGAGGTGTGCAGTCCTGGCAAAGGGAAGCAGTTACTCAAATTGGACTGATGCAATACTTTGATTAGTAGTAACTTTTATTGAGCATTTTTATCTTAACTGTTAGATGTTAAAGAGAAGCAGAGGGAGGGTCTTATTTAATCGTAGAATCATAGAATCCTAGCCTGGTTTGGGTTGGAAGGGAGCTCTGGAGCTCATCTAGTCCAACCCCCCTGCAGTGGCCAGGGACATCCCCAACTAGAGCAGCTTGCCCAGAGCCTTGGCAAGCCTCACCTGCAATGCCTCCAGGGATGGCAACTCAACCACCTCCCTGGGCAACCTGGGCCAGTGTTCCACCACCCTCGTGGGGAGCAACTTCTTTCTAAAAAGGGCTATGAAGTTTTTAAACTGAATAGAAACACAAAATTGTTTCTGAATAGAAACAAATCCTGGGAGGCCACCAGTGTTTTCCAGGTAGGGATTGCAGGAGTATCTAGTAACTCCATTCTTTCTTCACTCTGTGATTCCAGGATAAAGAAATCCTCGCTGGGCTATAGTGATACAGTTAGTTATGCCATGGAAGTGGGGCCCCTGCCTGCTCTTCAGAAACGAACTTCTTGGGGACGGTAAGCTGCATTTGGGCTTAAGAAATTCATTATTAGAAATGAAAGGCTGCCCTTGGAATGCTTAGGAGATTTCCTCTTTACTGAGATGTTACCTGCTTTAAGAATGTGCTCTTGAAATGTTTGTATGCAGTGTTTTTTGTCATGTCCTGCAGCCAGCTAGTAGTGGTGACGTGGGACCATTGGGTAGTGGTCTCTCTCTGTTAGATACTTCACTTTTCAGGTCTGTATGAGCTATGAACAAAATAATTCTGTTTTGTAATATAGGAAGAGATGTGCTATAACCAGAAATGCATTCAGTCTGTTGCAGTTAAGTTTACATTCTTTTTTACCATAAACACATACTTCTGCATCAGAGTTCACTCTAAGCAGGCTGACACTGCAAATGTTAATTACTTCAGTGTATTTGTTCTGAAAGGAAGCATGATTTCAGAAGCCTTTGATTCCTGTTTAAATACCCAAATAATGGAGAAATACTTGCTGTATTTTGCAATAATGACATGCAGATATTAATAGCTTGTTGTCTCAAATATTTCTTCCCTCTTTTTTACCATTACTTTTTTGTTACCATTGCTTGCTGTATAGCTGTTTATGGAGCTATTTATGGAGTCACACTGTGTATGACTACACAGTAGTGAAACTCAAAAACTCAGACATGTTGTTCACCATTAAAGTGTTTTTTCTTCTCACTTGAAGAATTCTTTTGGTCCTGTTGTTGACAAGGATGCAGCATCTTGCATCATGTGTTTACTATTGCTTTGGTTCAAATGAGAAAAGGTGAGATAGTCTTTTAAGATCTGTGATGAGCTCATAAATGTGGAGTAGAGCTCAGTTACAGGGAAAATTGGCTTGTACTGAAATATAATGACAATTCTGTAATGCATTGAAGAGTTACAAGCCACCAATGGTGATTTGATTTGCAGAGACATTGCACTGCAGCAAATCCATTCTCTGAGGCAAATCTCTGCTGTATGCCTGACTCTAGCAAACAGTTTCATTAGAACATGCCTTCAGGCCACCACTGTGGAGAACATTTTTCAAACAAAATCTGAACCATAGCTCTGAATTGCAGAGTCCAAATGTGTATTCAGATACATTGCTACGGAAGATGGGAGAATGTTCATTAGCTTGAATTGTTGCAAGTTACCTACCTTAGCCTGGAAGAGACATTTCCTGGCTGCTCCTGGTGGAAAATGCCTGTGTTAGGGTCTCATGGATGCCAGCAGAATTATCTGTGCATTGAATATGTGTGTCTGTTGTGTGTTGTGTTGTTTAAGCCTTTGAATTTTGTTCTGTGCCTCCTTAAAACACGTGAGTAACTGTTTTGGAGGCAAATGACGCAGACTCAATATTGCCTTAAGAAACAAGCACAAACCCACCCTGTTTTGCCATAAGAGGAAGCTCCATTGCAGTGCTTGTGAGATTAATGTGGCATTTGAATTGCATATTAGGTAGCAATGAGTTAACAGTTTGGATGCTGAGTATCATGTCTGTTTGTTTGTTCTCCCTCAGGTACATCGTTGATTTCTTCCTAGTGATAACACAGCTGGGATTTTGTAGTGTTTATGTTGTGTTCATGGCAGAAAATGTGAAACAAGTGAGTAATGCTACTGGATGGAAACAATTACAGGTTTAGATTCATTTTTGTCACTTTGATTTCCTATCCTTACAAAGTCCAGCAGAACTACTTGTAAAAGGTGAAGGTGAGAGCTGCACAGAATGGCTTCTGCCATGAGCTTGTGCTTAAGCAATGTGCAAGGTGAACTAAAGTCAGATCTTGTGCATGTGTTTGTGATTTCATTGCCCTCTGACTTGCATGTTGAATTTAAAAACTAGCTGTGGAAATAATAGAAATAAGGCTGAAACTCGTCTCAGAGCCACTTGTCCCTGAATTGATTGATTTATTTATGTATTTTTGCCACATCTTCTGCTGACTTCCTTTTATTCCTCCAATCTCTTTGAGCATATTTTTTCCCTTTTCATGTCACTGGAATCTTTCTTTGGTTCTTGTTTAGTCTCTTCCATTTCCTAGACTGGTCTCCTCTGCCACAGAATCCATTGTATCTAAACCAATCCTGATTTTTTTTGTTTGTTTGTTCTTAAAAATGCCTGACATGGAAATTTCTGCAGCATCCTCACTACTCAGTTCCAGTGCTTTCTTCTTTGTTACACAGCTGCTTCTTTCTAGGAGCTTAACATTTCTTGTGAGTGTTGTAAGTCCTTTATTTCATGTTCTAGCTAGAAGTAATTTATAATAACATTCAAAAGTAAAAAAGACATTCACAAATAGAAAATACCAAGTTAGAGAGGAGGCATGATAAAATGTAATTCTTCTTCTTACTTTTCTGTGAACACACTACAGTTGGTCACATCTGTCTCTCTTTTTTCCTGGCAACTTTCTTTTGCAGAGATCTATCCCATAGAGGGCACCAAAGAACACAACTTGATACTTCTTTAATTTGTTTGGGCTAGTGGAAGGATGAGGCAGGTGGACAGAAGGGAGAGAGGAAAAATGTAGTAACAATGTTAATGATACCACTCATTGACCAATACATCTGCAGTATGCTCAGTACTTCTCAGATCATGTTTGCATGTTGATGTGTGTAAATTAAGCCTACTGGGACCAGTGGGAACTTGCACTGAGAACTTTTAGTTGATTTTTGTAGTTAAAAGTAGTACCAATCCAAATTTATTAGTCTCTTCCTTCACTTTGTTTACTGTTTTAGAGAACTAAGATGTGACAAAGCATTTTAAAGTGATTCTGGCACATGAATGGAATATTCATCAATCCAGGTGAATCTGAGATGAATATTTAGATGCACAGTGGTACATGTGAGTCTAAGTATTTGTCTTTTGAATTCTGTGGAATGTTTGATATACTGTTCTCACTAATGGATAAGCAGTATAATTTCTGGTGCTAAATCTTCTCTGATGAGTGTCTGTTGGATTATAACAAAGCTGGCTGCATTACATTACAATTCTCCAGATGCTTTGTGCTACAAAACCCTACTCCCACTTATATCAAATTTCAAATGAAGCTACTTCTAAGGAATATTTTCTTGAGACACTGAAGAAACTCAAGTTTGTGGAGAGAGTTCTGCTTAAGTCAGGCAGCATGCAGATATTGGGCTTATGGGTGAAGGTCTATGGAAGTGAAGAGGATAACCTGGAGCAGGAGGTGGAGGTTAACTGCAGCAAGGCTGTAGCAGGAACACAGTGGCATAGAAAAAAGAATCGGTGACCAGAAAAGCATAGTTCCCTTTCATGCCATAGTTACTCTGCTTTTCCTGCTTGAGCAACAGAAAACTTTAAGTCAAGAGTCCTGGCATTTAGCAACTTGCTTGTGAACTTCTGCTGAGTTCTCTGGAAAAAGCTGCTTTTCTCATTGTTTGCTGGAAAATGCCTGACAAGTCCTTGCTGCATGCCAGCACTTGATTAGATCTTTAGAACTCTGCAGATGACACATCTGTGGCATGTAAAACAGAAAACCAAACATACAAACCCACAACAACTCCTAGCACATAAAATTAGAAGTGTGAAAAATGGTTAGTTTGAAAAGGTGAGTACTAAGTGATAATGAAATACTAGAACTAAATGAACTGGGAAACATTTCTTTGGCCTTTTCATGTCAAATTGCAGGATTACAATATAGTCTTTATCTGCCTTGATAACATGTTGGCTTTGTGCCAGATCTGGCCCTCTCTGTTGTGTTGGGTTGTTACTCCAACATTAGTAAAGGAATTAGAAGGAACCAATGAGCTCAGTGACTACTGTTTTGATCTCACTAGATGCTGACAAGTCTGTTGACTGTGTGATAGAGCAAGTTTTGGGATACAGGCAAGAAAAGGATGGGCTTGGTCAGAGAGAATAAGGAAAGGGAATTGCTTCTGAGAGTTCTTATGTGCAGTGTATTCTTACAAGAAAATCCAGTTGGAACTGAATTTTCAGCAGTCACTTGGTGCTGCCTTAGTCATTTTGTGAGTGCCTGATACAAGGAATCTGATAACCAGATTTGCAAAGGTGTTTAATCTCCCTGGATACAGCTTAAGTTGGTAGATTCTGTACTTGAGCTGTGGAAATGAGATAGAATCATAGAACAGTTGCAGCTGGAAGAGACCTTGAAGATCATCAGTGCAGCCTTTGTCCTAGCCCTAGCAACCTGCTAAATGATGCCTCCCAATGCAACATCTACCTGTCTCTTAAACCCCTCCAGGGATGGGGACTCAAGCCCCTCCCTGGGCAGCCTGTGCCAATGGCTGACAACCCTTGCAGCAAAGAAATTCCTCCTAATATCTAACCTGAACCTCCCCTGGTGCAATTCCCATCCATTTCCCCTTGTCCTATCACTCTCCACCGGGGAGAACAGACCAGTCCCTGCCTCTCTACAACCTCCCTTCAGGTAGTTATAGAGAGCCATGAGGCCTCCCCTCAACCTTCTGTTCTCCAGGCTTAACAGGCCCAGATCCCTCAGTCTTTCCTCCTCAGGCTTATGTTCTAAGCCCTTTAGCAGCTTGGGAGCCTCTGTCCCCTCTCCAGCACCTCCATGTCCCTCTTGTAGTGAGGAGCCCAAAACTGGATGCAGTACTGGAGGTGAGGCCTCCCCAAAGCTGAGGAAAGGGGCAGGATCACCTCCCTGCTCCTGCTGCCAACACTGTTCCTGCTCCAGGCCAGGATGCCATTGGCCTTCTTGTCCCCCTGGGCACACTGCTGGCTCTTGTTCATACTAGGTAGATCCTAGGTGAAGCACTCCTGTAAAGAAAGCTGTTTCACACATCTCACCATCATGTCAGCTAATACCTGAATAACAGAAGTGGCTTTCTTATGGAAGTCACCTTGTGACTGAGGACTTGAGTGGCCTTTGTAGTCACTATGCCTAGTGACTTCAGTGACTGTGTACTTCCTTTCACAAACTGTAGCAATATTTCCTCCTGTGGTTGAAGGAAGTGTTTGTGGCACTTCCAGGTACAGGCATGGTAAGCACAGAGCATCATGCAGACAATGTGTGTTCAGACTGGAAGTTGAATGATATTCACTGAGCTCTGTCATGTATATAAAAGAATATGTATGAATGCCTTTTTTGAGAACAAATCAGTTGGGTGGGTAAGTGGAAAAACTGTGTCCAAAACTGGCTGATATTCCCATTGCATTTCAGATTATTTTTTTTTTCTTCAGGAAAAAGATAGTTAGATATAATAGCTGCTGTTCTTGGCCCAGCATGACTGCCATGTGCAGTGATGCACTAGCAGAGAGCAAAAGGAGATTGGAAGTGATTGTCCTTCAGAATAGGAATCTGGGATTATATTAGTTCTGATATTTAAGAGAGTGAGTTAGACAAGCAGTGAGTCATAGTCTGTCCTAACACAATCAGCAGTAAACTTACCCTAAGCTAAACAGTGTATGAGAAAGAGTTTTTTCAAAAAGAAAAACAAAAAAACCCCCAAATGAAAAAGCAATCCCCCTAACCTCCTCCTGCTTTTGTTTTGTTACTTGTTGGAACAGTTTTAAGTGTTTATAGGAATAGTTTTGTTTTCCTCTGTTGCTCTTTGCTGTCAAGTTTCACACAGCCAATTGTTCTACTCTAAGAGGGAGAATAGTGATCCTTACCTTCTGTAATTTTTTCATTTTGCTTTCCAACTTAGCTTTTGTTCACTTGTCAGTTACTCTTGCCTATTTGTTTAGCTCTCCCACAAGATTAGCTTTTGCTGGGTCTTATCTGCTGTGCCTCTTCTGAGTCAGTGTACAGAATCACTCTTCTGTCATATCTCAAATCCACCTCTGCAGTAGGTATAGTTCTTGTGGCCTTGCCTAAACTCATAAGTGATACTGCCCTGACTGATGTTAAAGCTACTTTATTGATAGGAAGTTGATTTATAGGTATATATATCCACAAAAGGGAAGAAGCTCTCCTCCTCTGTTTTTGTATCAGTATAGATGTCCATAATATCAGTTGCATGGCATAGACATGTGCCTATATGTATACATAAAATTCACCCCCAAAATATTTCAGTAGTGCAAAAACCTCTGTATAATGGACATAATGAAAACAACTTGGCACTCAACAGTTGAACTGAACCTTTCAAAAGTTTGGAAGCCATGAGCTTTAAGTTTTGCTGCACATGAGTAACAGCTAGTGGGGAGCAAACTTAAGAAACCTCATCTTCCCCCAGACAGTAGTACTGCCTTTAGCAGTGCTACAGGCCCAGTAACCTCTTCTTTATAACAATCATTTTATAACAACCTCTTCTTTATAAGAACCCCCACTATCAACCAGGCTAGGGGATGAGATGATGGAGAGCAGCCCTGCAGAAAAGGCCTTGGGGTGCTGGTGGCTGAGAAGCTGGCCATGAGCAAACAGTGCACGCTGGCAGCCCAGAAGCACAATGGCATCCTGGGNCCAACCCAAACCAGTCTAGGATTCTATGATACTGATAAAGGCTATTTTGTCTGAGCACCCTTACCTAACATGATGTGGAGGTGTGATCTGCTCTTAAGGGGTTAGCTGATCACAGTAGACCTAGTCTTGAATAGCATTATGTAGAATATTTTATACTACATTTTCCAGTAATCTCCAGTTGAATGTCTAGTAGGAAAAAAGAAAGTATTTCTGATTTTAGGAACATTTTATTAGGCTTTGTGTATAAAACTAGAATGTCTTTGTCTTAAGAGACCACTGAAGTGGCTGAATGCTTGAAATTGAGTAGCAGCTGATTTAACCTGTGTTCTTTTAAAAATGTATTTTAGAACCTGAACTGTATCCTGCCTCAGTTATTTTTTTTTTTTAGCAGTAATTTATTTTTTTAAATACCTCATCAAGCTTACAGGCATTTATATAAATTGAAGGCACATTAGGTTAAATGTTTGCTACAGCTGAGGTTTTTCATTGGGACTTAGTTGCTTGTGCTGTAATTCCTAGAAAACTCTCTTGTGTGCCCTTGTGTGCAGAGCAGCTCTGGCTACCTGCAAATGCATGCCAGCAAGTAAACACAGCAGCCTGTGCTTCAAGTGAAAGGTGCTTCAAGTGCTCTCTGTCTGCAGGAAAGCAGGAAACATCTACAGAGATCTTCACCTGGCATTAGGGAAGTAATTTGATGAAGTGTTTGAGATACTGCTTGGCAAACTGGAGTTCCTGGAGCTGTTTGAATTCCCTGGAATGCAGTTCTGAATGCATTTGTCTCTGCTTGGTAGCTTTGTGAAAGTGTTATCTTAATGAAAAACTTGTGACACTGAAGATTGTTGCAGGGTAGAAACCCTCAGTGTTCCCCTAGTGTCTGGTGCCCTTTGTTGTCATTTAAAGTGAGATTTCTTGAAAATATGTTGTAGTAGAATTGTACCTTTTGTCTTTCCCTTTTTCATAATGGGAAAAAAAATCTATCTAGTACTTTTTGTTACAGAGAAAAGAATTTTAAGTCCATTCTATCTTCCTAAGTTTGTGGATTGTTTGCAGCAATGGAAATAAAGTGAATTGTGCAAAGTTGTTTTTTTTTCTCCTAGGCTTGTAAAGTTGGAGTTTTGGTAGATTTGCCAGTTGGAATGACTTGGTTTACATGTACTTGGTTTTACATTATCAACTAACTCCCTGTGCCTCATGAAAGTCTCCTTGTGCTAGTGATGCCTTGGTTGCCTATTGTATGTCCAGCCTGGCCTCTCTTTTCCACTTGCTCTTCTTCCTCCACGTAAAAACTTAGTAGCCCTGAGTTCCTGTGACCTATAAAGTAAGATAGATGCCATTAAGCACTGGTAATTGTGGTGCTTGCTTAGGACTTCCATGGCTCCAGGAAAAGTTACACTGCAATGGTAATGCTTGCCCCTTTTATTGTTAACAGCTTCACATGTTTGGATTTGTGAGGCAGAATCCATGATCTTGTTTCACTTGCACAAATCATGACTGACAAAGAACAATCCTGATGGAATGACTTGCCCATAAATGGAGCAATCTTGGGACCATACCTGTGAGCAGTGGGATAAGGATAGCAATGTTTAGGAACTGCTACAGTTGTACACTTCTTGTCCATCTACCTCTGAGCTCAGCTCTGTGTTAACTTTTGAGACTGTGACTATAGGAGTTGGTTGTCTGACAATACTTAGGAGTCAGAATATTGTTTTCATGTTTCTTGTTTGTATTGATTTCCCATTTCTGTTGAAGTCTCTTTGTGCTGTAAGGAACTATTGTGGGGTTTTTTGTTTTCAGTGTCTCTAGATACCTTTCTGTAGTCAGCAAGCCAAAGGCTTTCTGCTGCATGAACAGATTAAGCACAGTCAGGTGCTGATTTGGTGCAACAGAAGGAAAAAGGAAAGGATCCACTCCTAGGGAAAAGGCATGCTAAGATTTAAAACAAATGGACTTGAACTGTTACCCTTTTGCAGGAAGCAGAATAAGCACCAGCTCTTGANGGAGAGGAGCAGATTTAAATTGGATATTAGGAAGAAGTTCCTCCCCAGGAGGGTGGTGGAACACTGGCCCAGGTTGCCCAGGGAGGTGGTTGAGTTGCCATCCCTGGAGGCATTGCAGGTGAGGCTTGCCAGGGCTCTGGGCAAGCTGCTCTAGTTGGGGATGTCCCTGCCCAGTGCAGGGGGGTTGGACTAGATGAGCTCCAGAGGTCCCTTCCAACCCAAACCATTCTATGATTCTATGTTTTTAGCATGGTGTGCTCATAGCACAGAATATGTTTACACAAAACAAATTTTGGGCAGTGATGGCCATATTAACACTTTACCTAAAGAAGCATTGAGAGTTGTGGATAGTGCCAAACTCAGTCTTCTGACCTGCACCACAGGCAACTCTTGTAATGTTATATGCAGAAAACTTAATGCACTTTCACACTGTGAACTACTGTTTATCTGTAGGCTTTAATTTATTTCAGTTTAATGGATACAGGGCTCTTCACTCTCTCAAAGCTCATAGCTTTTAAAGTTGAGTTAATGTTGATTAATAAAAATATGAAGAGTGCACAATAAAATGATTTGAATCAAAAGAGAACCAGGCCAGTTAGTATGCTACCATTGTCTTTTATAAAAACTACTACAATGTGCATGGCAATGGCCCTGAACTCAGGTACAATAGAAGTTGATGATTTAACCCCCTTACTCTCCTTAGGAAAATCCAAACCCTGACATTTAGGCCTGGATCATTTTTGCTTGCATTCATTTTACCAAAGTCTCCCTTTCTGAAAGGAATCTGCTCTAAACTGCTCATGTGGCTTTCCTTGTTGGTCAGTGGTGGGCTAAAGACACTTTCAGATGTTTCAGGTCCTGATTCCATCATTGCTCCTTCATAGAATCATAGAATCATAGAACAGTTCCAGCTGGAAGAGACCTTGAAGATCATCGAGTCCAGCCTTTTTCCTAGCCCTATCACCCCACTAAATGATGCTCCCCAACACAACATCCAGCTGTCTCTTAAACACCTCCAGGGATGGGGACTCAAGCCCCTCCCTGGGCAGCCTGTGCCAATGGCTGACAACCCTTTCAGTAAAGAAATTCCTCCTAATATCCAACCTGAACCTCCCCTGGTTCAGTTTCAATCCATTTCCCCTTGTCCTATCACTCTCCACCAGGGAGAACAGACCAATTCCTGCCTCCCTACAACCTCCCTTCAGGTAGTTATAGAGAGCAATGAGGTCTCCCCTCAGTCTCGTCTTTTCCAGACTAAACAGGCCCAGATCCCTCAGTCTTTCCTCATAAGGCTTATGCTCTAAGCCCTTTCCCAGCTTGGTAGCCTCTGTACTCTCTCCAGCACCTCGATGTCCCTCTTGTAGTGAGGGGCCCAAATCTGGACACAGTACTCAAGGTGAGGCCTCACCAGAGCTGAGTAGAGGGGCATGATCACCTCCCTGCTCCTGCTGACAACACCGTTTCTGATACAGGCCAGGATGCCATTGGCCTTCTTGGCCCCCTGGGCACACTGCTGGCTCCTGTTCAGCTGTCACTCAGCACCCCTAGGTCCCTGTGTGCCTGGCAGCTCTCCAGCCACTCCTCCCCGAGCCTAGAGCACTGCTGGGGGTTGGTATGGCCAAGGTGCAGTACCTGGCATTTGGCCTTAGTGAACTTCATGGCATTGGCCTTCCTTTTGCTTGGCAGAAGTGCTTTGCCTTCCCCTCTACACTGAGAGCACAGGGATTCTGAAACACCTGACAGGCAGATGGCAAAGCAGAAAGACAAATTCCCCTACAGAAAGAGAAGTGATGTGGCTGACCACGTGCAGAGACTCAGTATTTAACACTTTGTTTCCTACAGGTCCTTGAAGGGTTCTTGGAAAACAAGACTGCTGCCATCAATGTCAGTGCCACCAGCAATTCTTCTGAGAGAAGGAGCACTGATTTACGAATCTATATGCTGTGTTTCCTGCCATTCATGATCCTCCTGGTCTTTATTCGTGATCTGAAGAGCCTGTCTTTGCTTTCACTGCTTGCCAATGTGTCCATGGCTGTCAGCCTGGTGATCATTTACCAGTATGTTGTTAGAGTGAGTATAAAAACAATGACCTTTTTCAGTGTTACAGCTTGCATTTGTTGCATGTGGCAGTTGGTCTCTGATAGATATAGACTGACTGACAATTTCTGAAAGGCAGAATTATCTTGTGTTTCATTGAGGTGTCTTGATCTAAGGAGGTGCCTTAATCCTTAAGACATGATTTAAACAGTACTTTTGGAGGAAAGGATAACATTGCTGCTCTTAAGATAATAACACCATGTATTATAACAACTTGAGGACCTTGAGTGGAAGGATATGTGAATTTTTATGGGTTGCACACAGAAGTTCTGTGTCAATCTGTGGTCAATCTTTCTGTGGCAACAAAAGAGCAGGTACAACAGCAGTGTTTGTTGTTAGTGTTTCTGCAGTGCAAGCAGGGAAGTTTTAAGATTTACCCTTTAAGAATACACATTGCAGACTTCCATCTCCTGAGAAGTTGAATAGTTGCTCTGTCTTCTGCTGCAGGGTTGCTGCTCTTCTTCCTATTTTATAATGGAACAAATTAAACTGGTGCTTGAAAAAAATAAATCACATCTAGAAAGGTCTACATTGTTCTCTTATGATTTTGGAGAAGTGATAAGTAATAGGCACTGTTGCACACAGTTTAAGTAAGTAGTGAGTGCCACTATTGTTTGAGAAAGCTTTCATGTGAGTGTTATGAAACTAATGGGAAGTGGAGGATGGGGAAGAAGGCAGAAAAAGCCAGCAGGAGGTATTGGCTAGGCAAGGAGGCAGGAGAAGTTACATAAAGAGACTGGGGAAGATAGAGAGTAATTAATTGTTCTGCAGGAACTCAGCTTGTATTAAAAAGATTTTCTTTGACTCTACCTTGTGGTTACACAGAATTATCTGAGCAGGATGAAAGCAGATAAGAAAATGCAATACTCTGAGAGCAGCCTAAGTTTGCAGAAGATGAAGCTGGAGGTGTGAGCAATCCCTTTAGCTGTAATTGATGCTCACATCTATACAAGTGTGATACTTTAAATGTGAGAATTCCTGGTGTCAGTGATATCAACCTAGAATAAGTGTATCTGCAAGGGTCTGTGTGAGTGGGAAGGTGGCTACAAATGTGTGTAAAGGACTGAGTTTGGGAGGAAAACCATGGATTGTAAATAGCAAGATGTAGAGCACTAGCAACATAATAATTCATCAATCAAAACTGTAGGAGCAGCTAATGTGCTTTACCTAGCACTGCTTTGTTTTGTCTTTAGGATATAGTAGATCCTCGAAAACTTCCTCCTGTGGTTGGCTGGAAGAAGTACCCACTGTTTTTTGGGACTGCAATATTTGCTTTTGAAGGGATTGGTGTGGTAAGTGCTGTTTACTGACTCTTCAAAATGCCTGAATCTCTGTTATGTGGTGAGATCCAAGCAGTTTTACTCCTGTTGTTGTTTAATTGTTGGTGAAGCACTAATCTCCCACGTCGATATGCAAAGGGTTTATTTATCTTGTCAAATAAGGCAAAAGTTGTGGATACATCATCCCCATCAAAAGGGAGTTTGGTGAATATTGATTGCTACTTGGACACTTAGCACCTTCCCAAATGACAAGAATTCCTCTAGTTCCAAATAGATGGAGACAATAGTGTAATAATAACTAGTATCATAAAGTGCTATGTGATAATATAGTAGTCAGCTAATAATACAGTACTCAGCTAATAATGTGATGATACCATAATTACAATGATTCAACAGCTCAGTTTTAGGTGATGAGTGTGTAAAAATAGAAATATATTCAGCATTCTTCTTTTCTTTTGGGATCACAGAAGACAAAGTGATTTATCAGAAATGTATTCTTCCTGCCTCAAACATGTCTTAAGAGATGTGACTTGATGGAGATGGAAATGATAAGGAAAAGGATGCAAACTTCAGAACAGTTTTTGATTCATTGTCTGCTGACAATGAACCTCAGTTCTTCATTATTTCCTGAAAGATGTCANAACAATGACCTTTTTCAGTGTTACAACTTGCATTTGTTGCATGTGGCAGTTGGTCTCTGATAGATATAGACTGACTGACAATTTCTGAAAGGCAGAATTATCTTGTGTTTCATTGAGGTGTCTTGATCTAAGGAGGTGCCTTAATCCTTAAGACATGATTTAAACAGTACTTTTGGAGGAAAGGATAACATTGCTGCTCTTAAGATAATAACACCATGTATTATAACAACTTGAGGACCTTGAGTGGAAGGATATGTGAATTTTTATGGGTTGCACACAGAAGTTCTGTGTCAATCTGTGGTCAATCTTTCTGTGGCAACAAAAGAGCAGGTACAACAGCAGTGTTTGTTGTTAGTGTTTCTGCAGTGCAAGCAGGGAAGTTTTAAGATTTACCCTTTAAGAATACACATTGCAGACTTCCATCTCCTGAGAAGTTGAATAGTTGCTCTGTCTTCTGCTGCAGGGTTGCTGCTCTTCTTCCTATTTTATAATGGAACAAATTAAACTGGTGCCTGAAAAAAATAAATCACATCTAGAAAGGTCTACATTGTTCTCTTATGATTTTGGAGAAGTGATAAGTAATAGGCACTGTTGCACACAGTTTAAGTAAGTAGTGAGTGCCACTATTGTTTGAGAAAGCTTTCATGTGAGTGTTATGAAACTAATGGGAAGTGGAGGATGGGGAAGAAGGCAGAAAAAGCCAGCAGGAGGTATTGGCTAGGCAAGGAGGCAGGAGAAGTTACATAAAGAGACTGGGGAAGATAGAGAGTAATTAATTGTTCTGCAGGAACTCAGCTTGTATTAAAAAGATTGTCTTTGACTCTACCTTATGGTTACACAGAATTATCTGAGCAGGATGAAAGCAGATAAGAAAATGCAATACTCTGAGAGCAGCCTAAGTTTGCAGAAGATGAAGCTGGAGGTGTGAGCAATCCCTTTAGCTGTAATTGATGCTCACATATATACAAGTGTGATACTTTAAATGTGAGAATTCCTGGTGTCAGTGATATCAACCTAGAATAAGTGTATCTGCAAGGGTCTGTGTGAGTGGGAAGGTGGCTACAAATGTGTGTAAAGGACTGAGTTTGGGAGGAAAACCATGGATTGTAAATAGCAAGATGTAGAGCACTAGCAACATAATAATTCATCAATCAAAACTGTAGGAGCAGCTAATGTGCTTTACCTAGCACTGCTTTGTTTTGTCTTTAGGATATAGTAGATCCTCGAAAACTTCCTCCTGTGGTTGGCTGGAAGAAGTACCCACTGTTTTTTGGGACTGCAATATTTGCTTTTGAAGGGATTGGTGTGGTAAGTGCTGTTTACTGACTCTTCAAAATGCCTGAATCTCTGTTATGTGGTGAGATCCAAGCAGTTTTACTCCTGTTGTTGTTTAATTGTTGGTGAAGCACTAATCTCCCACGTCGATATGCAAAGGGTTTATTTATCTTGTCAAATAAGGCAAAAGTTGTGGATACATCATCCCCATCAAAAGGGAGTTTGGTGAATATTGATTGCTACTTGGACACTTAGCACCTTCCCAAATGACAAGAATTCCTCTAGTTCCAAATAGATGGAGACAATAGTGTAATAATAACTAGTATCATAAAGTGCTATGTGATAATATAGTAGTCAGCTAATAATACAGTACTCAGCTAATAATGTGATGATACCATAATTACAATGATTCAACAGCTCAGTTTTAGGTGATGAGTGTGTAAAAATAGAAATATATTCAGCATTCTTCTTTTCTTTTGGGATCACAGAAGACAAAGTGATTTATCAGAAATGTATTCTTCCTGCCTCAAACATGTCTTAAGAGATGTGACTTGATGGAGATGGAAATGATAAGGAAAAGGATGCAAACTTCAGAACAGTTTTTGATTCATTGTCTGCTGACAATGAACCTCAGTTCTTCATTATTTCCTGAAAGATGTCAATGAAATAGATTTATCACTCCAAAATCTGGTGGTTAAAAGTGAATATTGTTAGATATTATTAGATATTAGCCTTTTACATTGCATATATTTCTGCAAAGGCTGTCTCAGTTTCTTTCTTGATCATTAATTTTCTTAATCTTCAGAGCAAATGAAGAGTGTGTTTTATTTTTTTTCGCTTTGTTACTGGTGTTTGCAAACTAATTAAATGTTTATGTTCTTTATGTTTTGATATACTTTGTGTGTGTGTGTGTAAATTACACAAGCCTATTAAAATAATGTGGCTACCTTTACAAATTATAGTCAAAGTGAAAATCTAGAGCTTAATGTTTATTCCTCATCTATAAAGTGATGCTAGTATGTCTGTGTCTCTCAGGGATATTTGGAACATCTGTCATGTTGCTGTGCATTCTTGTGCTGTGGTTGCATGCACCACAGAGGAGACTGGAAGAAAACAAGAGTTGTATGGATTTGAACAGTCAGAACTAAATAAAGTTGTTTCAGCATGAAATAAAAAGAGGTGCATGAAGCAGAGACATGTTTCCACTATAAATAGTTAATATTTCATACAATTACAGTCTCACAGTATCCCAGTATGTCAGGGGTTGGAAGGGCCTTAGAAAGATCATCTAGTGCAACCCCCCTGCCAGAGCAGGAGCACCTAGACCAGCTCACACAGCAATGTGTCCAGGCAGCTCTGCAATGGCTCCAGACAAGGAGACTCCACAGCCTCCTGGGCAGCCTGGGCCAGTGCTCTGGCACCCTCACTGCAAACAAGTTCCTCCTCAGGTTAATACTAAACCTCCTGTGCTCCAACTTGCTCCCATTCCCTCTTGTCCTACCACTGGATGCCATTGAGCAGAGCCTGGCNCCCCTTCATCCAGATCATTGATGAATATATTGAACAATTCTTAGTGATTGTTTGACTTGATAACTACTTGTTGCAGCTTTGTAAGTTACCATCATAGACTAGACTGTGATATATGTCAGTGATTGTGACCTCTTGCAAATGTGAAGTGCAACATGTTTAAATGTCTTTCATTGAGTTGTAAGATGTGTTCCAATTCCCACTGCAATGGATTAAGAATATTCCCATAGTCAGTTGCTGATGTGTGACAATATGTTACCCTATCTCCTCATTACTGTTCTTACATCTGTGTGCTTGAGTAGTTGTGATAAGAACCAAGCAAGTCAAGAAGCCTGCACTGGCTCAGATTGGCTCCTCAGTGTGCTCTCTGACTGCAGGCATTCAAAATGCAGTTCCCTAATCTTGGCCTTCATGTTAGAGATTTGATTTTAGGTTTTATTCTGGAATGTCTCACAAATAACCTGTTTCTGTGAAGCTATCTGAACATGCCATTATAAACAGAAGACTTAACATCTTAATTTTATCAGAGAAGTTGATTAGGGTTGATACATTTTATGTAGTAAGTTAGCCTTAAGCAGTTATGAGGCCTCATTTTTCCTTTTCCATGATTGCAGACATTCTTTATGCTAATTCACAGTGTTCTCATCTGAGAACTGCCAGATTACTGAATGTTATGAACAGGGACAGCAAATGAAATTCTGAGTTTCTTTGGCTGGTTAAATCATCTTAAGCAGAACCTGACAAGAGAGGGAAAATGCCCTTGGGTTTGTCTATCACTATTGTTCTCTGTAAAATGGTCTTTCCTGCTAGGAATATTTAATGGCAACAGTGTGAGTAGAGGAATAAATGATCTCTGTGGCACAGTATTAAACAGTACATCTCAGCCATAGCAGTCAGGAGGATTTATTTTCAAAGATATTTTATTGATTTTGGTTTTATTAACATAAGGGCAGCTAATTAGGCAAAAAATAATTGGCAGTTCATAATGCCATGCTCAGCATGGAAATGTCTGTCTTTCTTTGAACCAAATAATTGGATGCAGGGAAAATACTTTAGCACTGATTTTGTGGGGTTTTTTTTTCATCTTGATGTTACAAAAGAATTTTATATAAAAGATTGGATGTGGCACTGAGTGGCATGGTTTAGATGTTGTGGTGTATTGGGTCATAGGCTGCACTTGATGATCCTGGGGGTCTTTTCCAGCCTTGGTGATTCTGTGATTCTGTGATTATTTTCTCTTTTAGTTTAGCACTTGTCATCATTGAAATATGACCATAGTTCTTCAGTAACTATTAAAATTAATGAGACTAATTAAACAGAGGCATCTGAAGTCTTGTTCTCTATGGGGAATATGGTTTAGTGATTCAGCAGATTCCTAGTAGAATTTTCTCCTTGATCTTGAGGAAGTGTATTTCTCCTTTAGATGATGAGGGTACAAACAGGAGTTTTGTTTAAAATCTGTTACAAGTTTAGGACTGATTAGCTGTCCCTGTGTAATAAGAAAATAGCCTATATGGAAGTAATTTGGAGTATTGTTGCTTTGGCTATAGTTGATCACTAGATAAATGGACTTAAGAACCTTGTTTTTACTGGCTTGTGTTTGTAATAACTCAAAGGAGGAAGAGAAGGCTATTTAGAATTGAAATATGCAATCTCAAATGAGCTAAGGCAGTGCCTAGAAACTAGTACTTGTGTGATACTAATTGCTGATTAAACTGTTTTGAGATGTTCTCATTAAAATAAAAATAAACAATATGATTGATTATATTAATAAGAACAATTGAGCTGTTCATGTCAGCCTGTGAGATCAATCTAAATTCTTGTTGGTTGGCAGATTTGGACAATGTTGTCATTTTGCTGTAGTCCAGGCNTCTAGGTGCTCCTGCTCTGGCAGGGGGGTTGCACTAGATGATCTTTCTAGGGCCCTTCCAACCCCTAACATTCTGTGATTTAGGCAAGTTATTCACTTGTTGCTACAACTACTGCAGCAGAAATAAGGTTAGTGCCATCCTATGGCTATTTAATGTTAATGCATGCTAAACTCTGAGTAGGGCTTGTAACAGGATGAAAAAGGCCTGCAGTCTTGCTTGTGCTCCTCATTTGTTTGCTCCCTGCTTGAGTTAGCTGTGACAATGGGGCCACTGCTACTTGGTACAAGGGATCTGCTGCAAATGGTGACTGTCTTGACAGCCAGGTGCTCATCATGGCTGTGTGCTAACAGCATATTGACTAGTGGCATCAGTGCAGCTTCTGCAGCAGGAGAGCAACAGAAGTGCAGTACCCTTCAGTGGATATAGCAGGCAATAGAAAACACTCAGTTTTGTTTTAATCTTGAACGTGAAGATTTTGATTTAGAAGGCAATAATATGTTGATTATGAGATGGAGAAAATGTCTATCCAGCCCTCAGTGGACCCTTTGAAGTACAGGGCTCTGCTGGGAATGGGAGAATCTGCAGCTGCTTCTTTCTCTGTGTGCTTTAAGCTTCTCTCTGTCTGTGGCTTCCCTGTGCCAGATGATGCTGCCTGGCAAATCATGGGACTGGTGTTCAGCCCAGAGAAGAGAAGAGACTACCAGTACTACTTCTTGAATGCAAAAGGTTTCTTCCACAGAACATGTAATAGTATTTTGTTAGAATCAAGGTCAAGAGGCATTTTCATATTCCAAAGCTGTGTAGGTCTGTTTTTGGAGTGAGTGTGACTGAGTTAAAAAGTAACTTCAGACTGTACTCCTGAATGTGCCCAAAATGTAGTTAAACCTCTTGAATATTCTTTTCAGAAGGGTGTAAAACCAAAACCTTCAGGCTTGGCTATGTCTGCAGCATTAGCATGTAATAGCTTTGCATAATGTTATGTAGAGCACTTACACTTAATGAACAGTTTGCAGTGGAAGTCTGGGTGCTTTTCTCATTCAAGGTATGAAAACCAAAATCAAATGTGGAAGTGATATTTTACTATAAGCTTCAGGGGGAAGGAGGATGACATAGATTCATAACATTTAAACAAGAAAGATAATTTTTCTTCTCTATTGCGTATAAATATGCTCAGTTAAGTATGGTTTGTACAGTTGATATATATATATATATTATTTCCCCTTTTGAGTGGTGCGGACTGATTAGCCTAGAGAAGAGAAAGTGTTACTTTCCAACATTAATTCCAGGTTTGGAAAATAAGGCTTCTGATATGTTAGCCTATTACTTGAGGATGCCTATTCAAACTGCTTTTGAACTTGGCTATCACAGCTTTACAGTAGAAGGTAGAGTGGTATTTGTATACCAAAAGACAGGCTCTGCAATCACATTAGACAGCCACTAACCAATTCCAGGAGATTTAAGAAAAGAGAAAACTAAGTGGATTATCATTTTAAAATGTCATTATTTGGACTTTGAATGTGATGCAGATGAGCTTGTTAGGCCTGTGGTTTTGAGATAAAAGCCTCTCATTGTCAAAAATTCTTTTGCCAGATTTGTATTATCCTTTTAAAAAAATTAATGAAAGCCAATGGAACTCTTTTGTTGTCTTTAAGCCCAGACTGGATTTGTCAAACACCCACATTTAGCAGGTAACATGACATCATCTAAATCTGCTTGGTCATCTTATAGACCAGGGTGTAGCAATTTCATTGGTATTCTTTTGAGATGATGCAAAGGACTGTGTCATAAAAATACAAAAGGTAGGAGTTTTGACAGGATAGTTCTGCATTTGGACACCCAAGTGTAAGTGACTGATGATTGTGGAGATGACCTACTCCTAAATGTACTTGGTTAATGTGGACTTGAAATGTCAGGTCAGCAAGAGATGTGTTATAGCTACTGTGCATAATCATTTGGTTTGGATGTCTTCTGAAGATGATTAATGTAAGAGGAGGAAAAAGATTATAGGGAAATGGGTAGAAACAGTGAGTGTTGTTAGATAAAAAAAACATTGGATCAGAAACTGCAAAAAATTCATCATCTGCCATATTCATAAAATCTAAGGCAATTTTATACTAGCTCTATAGAAAATTAAATATTCTTCTGCTGACCTCCTGCACTTCTGGAGTATAGAGAAAGTTCCTTTTACCCTGGAGAACCATTTGTAAGTGCACAGTCTAATACTTCCTATACTCATCCAAATCTTGCTAACACAAACAGAATAGTCCTGAGTATGACTTTTCTTTAGGCACCATCTCATACCTGGGGCTTGCAACAGTCAAGTGTTTCTTTTTCCTTAGAAAGCCTAAGATACAAAAGCTAATTCTTCTGTTTGGATGTGACCCTGTCTTAGATGGAGAACTTGTTTGCATTAAGTATGCGTGCAGTAGAGCCAGAGTGAGACACATACTAATTAGACATAGCATATAGTTAAATAATTCCAGGTAGAAATACTTTATGTAGTTTATTTTGCTTTTTTTGGTGTCAGATGTTTTTCATTCCTCCCAGTTCATCATCCTGTGACCTTTCTAAGCTTCTGGTATTTTGCACTTCTTACAGTCTTGGGTAAGATTTCCTCCTCCTTTCTGATACATTCTGAGTGAGGACTTATCCACATTGTATGGAGTTGTCTTAATGTTTAAATATGAGTCTTTGTTATATGAAAAACTTTTTGAATATAGCTATGAAAATGCAAAAATGTTAGTTACTTTTCCTGGAGAGAGCAGCTAACTAGAATAAATGCTGGCATCCTTACTTTTGGACTTTCGTATCTCTCATTTAATTGGAAACATCTTAACTTTACCATCTATAATAGCTTTTTCCTTACTCTCTGAGCAGCCTTTTCACTGATGAAGGTGGCATTGTAGAGTGTGTGTGTGTGTATATATATATATAACAATAAGACTGAAAGTCTAGTTTAACTCTTAAATATTTTGCAAACATACTTCTTTTGTAAATGAAAACTATTGCATGTCACAGAATAATTTACATTCACTAGTCTACCTCTGAAATATTTTACAAATGTATTTATTTTGTAAATGAAATCTACTGCATGTGATAGAATAATTTACATGTATTGTAAATAATATATGTAATAAATAATTTACATGTATTGGCTCAAGATCAGAGATCAGTTGAGCAAACTGGACATCCACAAGTCCATGGGTCCGGATGGGATGCACCCAAGAGTGCTGACGGAGATGGCAGAGGTCATTGCCAGGCCACTCTCCATAATCTTTTAGAGGTCCTGGAGAACAGGAGAGATGCCTGAGGACTGGAGGAAGGCCAATGTTATCCCACTCTTCAAAAAGGGCAAGAAAGATGACCCAGGTAACTCTAGGCCAGTAGCCTCACCTCCATCCCTGGAAAGGTGATGGAACAGTTTGTACTTGCCACCATCTCCAAGCATTTGGAGGAAAGGAGGCTTATCATGAGTAGTCAACATGGATTCTGCAAGGGGAAGTCCTGTTTGACTAATCTGATAGCCTTTTATGGTGGCATAACTAGGTGGATAGATGAGGGGAAGGCAGTGGATGTAGTTTTTCTTGACTTTGGCAAAGCTTTTGATACTGTCTCCCATGGTAAACTTGAGAAGTGTGGATTGGGAGACTGTGCTGTGAGATGGATTGGGAACTGGCTGAAGGACAGAGCCCAGAGAGTTGTGGTCAGTGGAGCAGAATCTAACTGGAGACCTGTGCCTATTGGTGTGCCCCAGGAGTCAGTGCTGGGGCCAGGACTGTTCAATATATTCATCAATGATCTGGATGAAGGGGTAGAGTGTTCCCTCAGCAAGTTTGCAGATGATCCCAAGCTTGGAGGAGTGGCTGGCACACCAGGAGCTGTGCTGCCATCCAGAGTGACCTGGACAGGCTAGAGACATGGGCAGGGAGAGACTGAATGCAATTTAACAAGGGAAAGTGTAAAGTACTGCATCTGGGAAAGAACAAGCCCATGGATCAGTACAGACTGGGAACTGATCTGTTGGAGAAGAGCCCTGGGGAAAAAGCTCTAGGAGTGCTGGTGAATGGGAAGATGCCCATGAGGCAGCAATGTGCCCTTGTGGCCAAGAGGCCAATGGCATCCTAGGATGCATGAAGAGGAGCGTGGCCAGCAGAGCCAGAGAGGTTCTTCTCCCCTCTCCTGTGCCCTGGGGAGGCCTCCCCTGGAATCCTGTGTCCAGTTGTGGGCCCCTCAGCTGCAGAAGGCTAGGGAGCTGCTGGAGAGAGTCCAGCACAGGGCCACCCAGGTCATGGGAATGGGAGCAAGTTGGACCACAGGAGGTTTGGTATTAACACGAGGAGAAACTTCTTCACAGTGCAGGTGCCAGAGCACTGGCCCAGGCTGCCCAGGAGGCTGTGGAGTCTCCTTGTCTGGAGCCATTGCAGAGCTGCCTGGACACATTGCTGTGTGAGCTGGTCTAGGTGATCCTGCTCTGGCAGGGGGGTTGCACTAGATGATCTTTCTAGGGCCCTTCCAACCCCTGACATACTGGGATTCAAGCATGATGAAGACAACAGTTCAAGAAAAAATTGCTTTTATTCTGTGGCTCAGAAAGCTAGATATTAATAGAGTGCTGATTTTGTCAAAGGACTTGTAAACTCAGTCATTCTCTTGAATGTTCACTGAAGAATGGTGTTCCTAACCCAAAAAATGGTTAGGAATGCATGTTGTGCTGGATTTGTAAGAGCTCTAATCACACTCTGTTGAGCACTTGTGCAGGCATCACTGGTAGCTCTGTGATAAACACTGTGCCATAAGAATCACATTGATTTGTCAAGAGCAGCAGCAGCAAAATCCAAAAGGAAATGGGAGAGATGGAAAGGAAAAATGTTGTAATGGCAAAGGCATTTCAAAGCAGCTGATGCTAGCAGCCAATGGTGTGTGGTGTGTTCTTCCACTTGTCTCGTGTGTGAGCTGTTGGAGTGCTTCACAGAAGAAGCTGGCAGGAGTTGAGCTGTGCAGGTGCTGTGCTCTCCTGTCAAATGGAAGGGGATGAAATTTCCTGCTCTTCTAAGCAAAGCAAATACAATCATCAGTGTTTTTCTTTCCGGTTTGGATGACTTGATTTTTTGGTTTTTTTTGGTGATAGGATGGCTATTTCTTTTGACCATAGCCGTGTGAGCTGCAAGACCCTTTTTATTGCTAGCCTTTCTATGTTGTGTTCCTGTTGCTTTTT
Organism: Bucco capensis; assembly: GCA_013396975.1. NCBI lineage: Eukaryota > Metazoa > Chordata > Aves > Piciformes > Bucconidae > Bucco > Bucco capensis. Next base: position 9,085 of record VWZO01013903.1, on the reverse strand, counting down.
AACTGTCTCAGTCCAGCAGTGTACTTGGCTGTTCTCAATGCTCCTTATCACAGGATAGAGCAATTTTTCTGTATTTAGGCTTGTAAAACTCTGCAGGATGCTTAATCCTGTTTGTTTTTAAACTGCTTGCACTGAAACAAATTGAAGTTTGTGAGTCGTTTGGTTCCTTCCTACAAAGAAGCAGATGTGGGTAGGTGACAACTTTGTAATCATGATAACATATTTTAAGGTGATTTAAATTTGATGTGGGTTTGCTCCTTGGCTGGCATAAAGGTTGAAGTGTGATTGCAGCTTTAGGAAACTTGATTTTTAACTCATGAAGCAGAACGAGTCCAGAAATACTTGGTCATTTACTACACCTTTATGTATTACTGGAGTGAAATATACTCTCCAGCAACACTTGTTGTGTTTCTAACTTGTCTTTTCTTTTATCACTTACCTTGTAGAGATTCTGAGGGTAGCAGAAGTTCCAGAGGACATGATAGAATATACAACTGGATGGTGTGTGGGCTGCAGCTCCAAATGCAGTGGCCAGGGCAGGGATGTAAAACCAGAGTGTGACTGGAACTGTCTGATCAGTTAGGAACACAATTTTCTGTTGACATACCTCTTTTACTGGCTAAAATAGCATACTAATGTGAAGGACAGCAAAGCATGTAACACTTGGATGAGTTTGACAGGACAAATATGTTAAAATAGTGACAGAACTAAGATGTTGCTTTTTAGTTTTCAGTTTGCATTGCAGGGAAGTGTTCTAGTTTTCATTCAGATAGTACACAAATTTGCATAGCTTCTGTTAAGTTTCACAACAAGCTAAAGGTTAGATAAATGTCCTAATGGAGTGATAAATAAACTATTAATCATGAAAAAGGAAAAAAGAAAAGGAAAAAAGAACCTCTGGAGAATATGCCAGGTTCAGATGGCAAGCTAAGTAGGATTTATAGAATTCCTTCAAGCATTGTTAAATCAAGGCCATTAGATTGGGCAATGGATTGGTTTTTTGTGGAAATGAGTATTTCTTTTTTCAGGTGAAACAAGTAGGAAGCTGCTTTGCTGAAGTCTGAGAAGGTTGGTTTTTTGTAGTAATTGAGATTGCTCAGCAGATTTCAGAAGGTAGTGAAAAAAAAGTAGTTTCTGTAATGAGAATTTGACTTCTGGATTTATTTATTTTACTTATCTTTTACTATAAGAATTGATGTACAGTCACAGTTTGGCTTGCATCATTCCTTGGGTAATAGTAGTCACTCTTTTATTGGCAGGCATGAGGGATCTGTTAAGGAAAATTAGATTGGTTATTGCACTTGTTTCAAAATACTGACATTCTATATCTCTCTCAAGAGACTGAGCTTCACAAATGGATCTAGAATTGAGGCAATAAAAGCATGTTGCTCAAAATAGATTTTTTTCTGTGCAGTGAAGAGGAGATGGACAAGGACAGGCAAGTAAAACATAGCAATGGAACAGGCATATCTTAGGAGCAGATACCATTCTTTTTCTAGAGTTTCCCAGTATGCTTTAGGTTTGGAGCTCCACCTTTCAGTGAACAAAAATGGATTCATTGATACCTTCTGCAGACAAGGTAGTGTTAGGTAGTAGAATTTATGTTTTCATACCTTGAATACCTTTGATACCAGCTTCCTCAGCTTTTTTACCTTAAATGATCAGAGCTTTATTTTATTGTGGTAGGACATGTTTATAGATGGATTTTTTTTTCCTGAGTAGAATGTTGATAGATATATTGGTGTTAACTTTAAAAACTCTTGAGTTGTCTGTACCTTAAGCTAGTCAAAATGTCTGTATAGCTGTCATTTCTATATGAAATATTTACTTCCAAAGTGTAAGGGGTGGAGGATTGCTTTATGTATTTAAACATTAAGAGTGTCTGCTATGAAGTTATCCATTAGCAGTTTAGTTTTTAGTGGCCAGGACAATTATATGATAGTTTATGTGGTTATCTGCAGGCTGAATTCTCCTGTGGGTTTTTGTGGTCCAGTCATATAAAACATAGAGATCTCTGGTTAGAATTAGAGAGGTCCCTGCAGCTCAGCTGTAGAAAGACTGAGTGTGGCAGGGTCTTCAAGGCAAGGAATGAGGAGACAGTAGTATTGCTGGAGCATGTTTTTACCTGCTTCATGCAGCTTAAAATGAAGATACTTTGCATAATGGATGGTGGAAGATTAGTCAGGTTGTTTCAAAGATGGAGTGATTGCAGCAGTTGATGAGGGGAGACCGACTGATGTCATCTACTTGGACTCTTGTAAGGCCTTATGGTTCCTCATGACATCCTCATCTCCAAACTGCAGAGATGTGGATTTGATGAGTGGACTGTTCGATGGATAAGAAATTGGCTGGCAGGATGCTATCAGAGAGTCGTGGTCAATGGCTCTTTGTCCAGGTGGAGAGCAGTGACGAGTGGGGTCCCTCAGGGCTCTGTCTTGGGACCTGTGCTCTTCAACATCTTCATTAACAACCTGGACATAGATATCAAATGCACCCTCAGCAAGTGTGCGGATGACACGAAGCTGAGTGCTGTGGTTGATATGCCAGAAGGGCAGGATGCCATCCAGAGGGACCTGGACAAACTTGAAGAGTGGGCCCAAGAGAATAAAATGAAGTTTAATAAGTCAAAATGCAAGGTCCTGCATTTGGGTAGGAGTAACCCTAGATAGGAGTACAGACTGGGTGAAGAGCTCATTGTAAGCAGCAGTGCAGAGAAGGACTTGGGGGTCATGATAGATGAAAAGCTGGATATGAGCCAGCAATGTATATTCGCAGCCCAGAAGGCCAACCAAATCCTAGGCTGCATCAGGAGAGGCATGAGCAGCAGGTCTAGGGAGGTGATTCTGCCTCTCTACTCTGTGCTTGTGAGGCCTCACCTGGAGTACTGCATCCAGTTCTGGGCTCCTCAGCATCAAAAAGATGTGGAGCTGTTGGAGCGAGTCCAGAGGAGGCCACAAAGATGATTAAAGGACTGGAGAACCTCCCCTATGAAGACAGGCTGAGACAGTTGGGATTGTTCAGCCTGGAAAAGAGAAGGCTTCGAGGGGATCTTATAGCAGTTTTCCAGTACCTAAAGGGAGATTATAGGACAGAAGGGGAGAGACTTTTTAGGAGGTCAGACTGTGATAGGACAAGGGGGAATGGATATAAACTGAAGGAGGGGAAATTTAGATTGGAGATTAGAAGGAAGTTCTTTACCCGGAGAGTGGTTAGGCACTGGAACAGGTTGCCCAGAGAGGTTGTGGATGCCCCATCCCTGGCAGTGTTCAAGGCCAGGCTGGATGTGGCCCTGGGTGACCTGGTCTAGTGATTGGCATCCCTGCTCAGTGTGGGGAGGTTGGAACTAGATGATCTTTAGGGTCTCTTCCAACCTGCCCATTCTAGGATTCTATGATTCTATGATTCTGTGATTCTATGATTTGATTATGCTCTTTGTCAGTAAATTATGGGTACTATAGTGTTTATTTGATGGATAGAAGGAAGATGGATTATGCTTGTTTTGAAGATTAAGAAGCCAAAGGTTGATAGTTACTAAAGGAGTTGAGTATTCAGTTTCAAAGAAGAGAATGTGACACGTGCCATTGGAAGATAGCTGGGAAGCAGGTGGCAAAGAGAAAGGGTGAAAAATGGGGGAAACTGAGAAATTATGAAAAGTTTTGTCTAAAATACCTGATTTCATAGGTGTTTAGGGCTGTAGACAAGGGGTCTAGTGTAAACTAGAGGAGGAAGCATGAAGGAAGCAGAGCATGGAAATCAGAAGCAGGGAAAAGACCCATTAAAAAAAAAGGTTAAAAACATCTTCAGAACTCTGAAACTTATCTCATGGATCTCATGGTTTTGTCACCTCCAGCATTCTGCCCCTGGTAACATTGCTTGGGAAGGAAGACTGTTGCCCAAGTTTTCCCTGACCCTAGTATTTACTAGCCCTGTGTTTTGCAGTGGGTGTGTATATGGTGATGGGTTATAAATCTGAATAGTCTGGAAGGTATTGGACTAGATTAGTGATACTGCCTCTTAGAGCACAAATGGCAACATCAAAGCTTTTAATGTGAGAAACTGAACTGACACAACATGTTATGATGCAATATGGACAGAGAGAAAGGATCAGAGGTGTGGGTTTTTTTCTCTCAAAGCTATTCAGTTCTCTAGGTAGGGTATTAGCTTTTTAAGAAAATCATTTAGAAGAATTGAAGAGTGAAATGAATTTCTGGCCCCAGAAAAAGGCCAAGGAAATATGTTCAGTTTCAGTGTCCCAAAAAGGAAGCAATAAAACCCAAACTAAAAAGCATCTGTGGAAAGAACCTTATATCTTTTGCATTCAGTTAAAATGTTAGGTTTCCTGAAGTTGTTGCAGTAGAGACTATACAGGGACTGGAAAGAACTTCAGAGTGCAAATCCATTCAGCAGCTGCCCAGCAGTGACACAGTGTCAGAGCAAGCACTGGCTTGTGTCATACCTCCTGTCAGCCTCTGTCTCCTGAATGAACACTTGACAGATCTGCTGCATCCTGGTCCAGCTTAGGGAGTTTGTGTAATGTAGGTATAATTGGCTGTTACTTGGCTTCATGTTAATCCTGTGAGCTATAGAACTTTTCAGCTTGTCTAGAGCAGATGATGTTGGATACTGTGTAAAACCTGACTCAATAATTTCTTTGGGGATAAGTTCTGTCAAGGGAAGTGTGTCCTGCAGTGCCAGCAACTGTCTCAAAACACCTACTGCTGCTCAGAGTGCCTGATCCTAGGGTGGCTGAAGGGATGCTCTTGCCTGCACTGAGTGATGCAGAAAAGGCTGCATTAGCAATCATCATCTCTTCAGATGATACTATTATTCTGTATTTCTTTTTGCATATATTTTCCTTAAATTCAGTGTGAATGAAGACTGTGATGTTGAGGTGAGGTTAATGATGTGGAATCACACGTGTAGATGTAGTAGGTTTTATTTGGACCTACTCATTAGTGCTTGTGAAGTGACCTCATTGAGTTTAATGAGTAAATTTTAATGGATAATTAAAAAGCAAGAGTTAGTATATTTAAAAGAGTTCTCTTACAATAAGAATATATTTGAATATTTCCTCTGGACTGAAGCACATTGAACATAGTATGTATCACTGGTCCTTTGTTTTCCTTCATGAACTAAGTTTTAGATAGCTGATTGTATGATAATCTTGTGCTTGTAAAGAGAGTTTTGATCAAATGAGAGAAGATTTTTAAAAAAACCCACTAAAATATAAACAGCTGTTAAGAATAGAATAGAGCAATAGCTGTGAGGAATTGCAAATGGGACTTTCTAAATGGGACTTTCTTTATTCTGTTGTTTTCACATTATTTCAATTCACATATTGATGTTTAGATTGTAAAAGTGATTATTATGAGGAAATCCAATTTTTTTTCACATATGACCTGTGAGAAATCATAGCATCTTGCTGGAGGTAACAATGTTTGTCCATAAAACCACAGAAAAATTAAATTGGTAAGAACCTCTGGAGATGGTCAAGCCCAAATTGCTGCTCAAAAGTAGGTTGGATTAGTTTCCTTGGACTCTATCCAGGTGAGCTTTGAAAGTATCTGAGAATGGAGACTCTGCAATATCTTGGTAGCTTGCCCTAGCAATTAGCTCTTCTATTGATAAAATTATTTTCCCTTATATTCATTTGTAAATTCCCCTTATTGCAACTAGCAGCTGTTGATTCTCATTCTGTGACAATGCTCCTCTTAGAAATTGGCTTGGTTCTCTGTGCAAGGCCTCTCCTCTCTTCCTTTGGTTAGCTGAAGGCTTCAGGGAGATTGCCTGCTCTAGCCTTGTCTTTGGCATGAGTTAACTCTTCATGACCATGGTACACTCCAGCTGAACCCGACTTTCCCCTGTGTCAGTGTCTGCCTTGTCCTGGCGGGGATCCAGGTGCATTTTCTCATCTAAGGTCTTTCTTTCAGAATGGCCATAGCCAGTGCTTGTCATACACATGGAACATGTCACTGTTTTGACTGAAGAGGTAACTAAAAAGTAGGAAGTTGCTTTCCCTTCTGCATTTTTATGAATAGCCTGCAGGGTTTTTTTTTTTGTCTGAAAGAAGGCATCGTAATGAGCAGCCCTGTAGTCTTTGACTGGAGCTCTGGCTGACTGTGAAACTCCAGGAATATTTTCCCCATTAGTGGTCCCCCACAGATTGTTTTTGCCATTTCAGAGGGACAGTCAGTCTCCAGGATCTCTCTCCTGCCAGGGATCATGTCTGAAAAATGTAAGATTTTTTTTCCTGGCTGGCGTGTGTGTCTGAGTTCACTGGCCTCCTTGCCAGGAAGGTACAGATGAAAGACTTAGGAGGGAAGACTGAGGGATCTGGGCCTGTTTAGCCTGGAAAAGAGGAGACTGAGGGGAGACCTCACTGCTCTCTTATAACTACCTGAAGGGAGGTTGTAGAGAGGCAGGGACTGCTCTGTTCTCCCTAGTGGAGAGTGATAGGACGAGGGGAAATGGATGAAAATTGCACCAAGGGAGGTTCAGGCTAGACATTAGGAGGAATTTCTTTGCTGCAAGGGTTGTCAGCCATTGGCACAGGCTGCCCAGAGAGGTGCTTGAGTCCCCATCCCTGGAGGTGTTTAAGAGACAGCTAGATGTTGTGTTGGGGAGCATCATTTAGTGGGGTGATAGGGCTAGGAAAAAGGCTGCACTGATGATCTTCAAGGTCTCTTCCAGCTGGAACTGTTCTATAATGCTGGAGACTCTGAAGATTGAATCTCTGGGCCAGTGAACTTACAGAGACTCCTGGTATCTGCAAGCTGGGCAAGCAATTGCCATTAGAGCTCTGCAGAGATAATTTAGTTTGGAATTAGATCTTACTGTAACAATTTATGCTTGTCAAGATTCCCAGAAGCTGTAGAATATAGCAGAACTTATGCAAAAAACTGTATTCCATTTATAGTCACTAGAGAATTAGCAGATACACACTGAATGAGTGTTTTTATTACTGGTCCAGGCCCAAATGCTATCTGCTTGAAAAGAAAGGGAAAGCTCAAATGAAGGCAAGAAATGCCTGTAATTTGCATACTTCAAAGCTCTTACTAAGAGGTATGTTAAGACAATCTAATTGCAACTGAGGACAAAAGAATCTGAAGTGACTTCTGTCCTATCTGGTAATTTCTGATGTGAAATTAAAGTTGACTTGATAGGTAATGCACAAACAGAGAAACTTAATTCATTTAGAGGAATGAACATATTTTATCTGTGTGGCAGTAAAGTAATACTTTTAGCCACATGTCTCCTTTTGTATTTTTTCTGCTCCTCAATGCTGTAATTTAAAAATGGATTTAAGTTTGGAAACTCTTCCTGATCTCCACCAGATTAAGTTACATTCCAAGTTCAGATTGCTTTCTGGAGGAAAAATGTCAGCAGTGGAGACTCTGAATTCTATAAGGAAGATCCTCAGGGAAGATGTATAATTGATTTTAATTGAAGCTGAATGGAAATGCCTCTTAATGCATATCTTTTTAGAGATCTCTTTGTTCCTAAGTATAAAATGGCTTCTCAGGATTTCTAGTGTAGGAGCAATATAACCACATGGGATGGAATCACAGTGGTGATACTCTGCAGTAGGTCAGGAGCTGAATATCATGAGGTGAGCAGGAGGAAAGGAATGATTGCCCTAGAGAAAATAATAAGGCAGCAATTCAAATATACTAATTTGTTAATCAGTGGATGAAATCTGTTGTTTTTTTCATAAGACACATTAGTGAAACTGAAAACAAATAATCATTTAAAGAGCAGTTTTCTCTGGTGGACAGTAGCTTTCACAGGCTGCCTCCAATCTTGACACCACAGTTGACTTCACTTGTATTGGTGATCATCAGATCTAGTATTACATCCCCTCTGGTAGGGCTGTCTATTGCTTGGATTAAGAAATTATCACTGATGCACTTCAGGAGTCTTCTGGCTTGCCTATAGCTNCTTGGAAAAGGCGCTGAGGAGGAGCATGGATGGAGCCCTCCCTGGAGCTCCGTTCGCCAAGCCTAGCCATACATACACATAGCTCTCTGTGCTGCTTTTCCAGCAGATGTTGGGCTGGTTGAAGTCCTCCAGCAGAGTGAGAGTCTGCGAGGGTAAAGCCTCCTGTAGCTGGAAAAAGAAGGCTTCATCAATAGGCTCCTCCTGATATCCCATATTGAGTGTCTGAGATGAAGGTACAGGTCTTTTAAATGACTTGTGGCAATGATGCTTGTCTAGGAGCATCCTCATAACTTCAGCCTGTATCTTAATGAAGACATAAAAGATTCTGTTATGCTGCTGGGAAGGTGAAAAGAGCTGCATGTGAGCTTGTTACTTGGATTTCCTGCCTTGCCTGGAAATTTTGTGTTGGTAGCTGTAAACTCAAGCTGGTATTTACTAAGTATATTTTCCTCTACACTATACAGTACATGTAAAAGGCAGTCTCTTGAGCAAACTGTATGCTGTGATGACTGTAATGCCTGTATTTAAGTGATGGTAAGGCCAGCAAACTCACTTTGCAGTAAAAGCACATAGCTGACACACAAGCTCATACTCAGCAGTCAGCCTCAGCTCTCCTCAAGCAAAGAGAAGCTCTAGGCCATGACTACCAGAACACATACCCATGGCCTTTTTCATTTTGCTGACAGAGATAGGACCAGGGACACTAAGCACCACTTTTCCTAAATATATCCTACATGCTTTGAGCATGAACTACAAGAGGGAATGGGAGCAAGTTGGACCACAGGAGGTTTAGTATTAACACAGTGAGAAACTTCTTTCCAGTGCAGGTGCCAGAGCACTGGAGCAGGCTGCCCAGGAGGCTGTGGAGTCTCCTTGTCTGGAGACATTGCAGAGCTGCCTGGACACATTGCTGTGTGAGCTGGTCTAGGTGATCCTGTTTCTCTTGTCAGTTTTTCTAACCTATAAATAGTGCTTTGTATTTCCCAACCAAGATAGGAGCTTTTCAGTAACTGAGCATTGCTATTGGATGCATGAAACATGGTGATCTTCCAGGCTGTCAAACATTACTGTAGAGTCATTTTATTTATTAATCACCTAAACTTTGGAAATTGGCTTTGAAAGCAGGGAGAAAAGTAGAATCATAGAA
>VWZO01013899.1:0-15517 GCA_013396975.1 Bucco capensis | reverse complement strand
GGGTCACCACTTGTAGAAGTAAATGTTTTATGTCCACCATTTTGGCCCTCTGATGCAGATAAATAACATGGTCCCACACAGCTTCAGTGTGAAGCAAAAGCATAGAACCTTTATTAGCCCATGAAGCAAACTTTTATAGTCTAACTACAAGCAGTGTGCCCACTCGGTACAAAATATGATTGGCAGATTCTAGCCACCCTGGATCTCTTAATTGGCTAGTTTGCAGGCCCACAGCTGAGGAGTCCATATCAGAAAGCTACAGGTTGTTTTCTCATCTCTTGGAGCTCTTCCCAGAAAATTCCTTTCTTCTCAAGTCTCTTTCCCCAGTCAGCAATCTTCTCATGGCCTTGAGTCCAGAGGAGAAAAACACCTACTTATCAGAGAAAAATTAGTAGAGCCAAACTAAGTAAGAAAAATAACAGGTGTCTTAGTAAAACTTCATCTTTTTAGGGGAAAACAAGCAGTTCCATTCCACAGACTTCACCTAATTTTATGTTTGTACTTAGTAAATTTGTCATTTCCTTTTACAGACAGTAGCATGTAACAGTCACTTCTCAAATATGATTCATATAGAAAGAGGAGAAAAAGTGTGTTCAATGCATAACTATTCTATAATCTGGGTTTCTGGGAAAAAAAATCCAAACAAACAACAGAAGGGACACCTGATACAGGAAAAGATGTTAATAAATAAACACCATACAGAAGATGCTTGAGAACAAGTGGTAAAAACTTGCATAAATTTGTTGTGGTTCAGGCACAGACAGCAGCCAAACCTGATGAAAGTCACTAGGCACTATGCCCTCCTATGCCCTCCTCCCATGATGGGATGGGAAGGAAAACCAGGAGCAAAATGCCAAACCCTGTAGGTTGAGATAAACTTCACTAGAACAATACAAAAAAACAACAGGACTAACAAGAAAACTAATAAAGTAATACATAAACATGTGATATAAAACCAGACTGCTCATCGACACCACTGATAAAAACCATGGTGCCTGCCTATGCCAGTCCTTCACTTCCACAGTGGGCACGACATCAGTATGGTGGGCACAACATCAGTATGGTATGGAATAACCCAATGGCTGCTTCAGTTGTCTGTCCTGGGTGTTACCCCTCCCAACTTCTGCTAAAATTAGCCCTATCCTAGTTGAACCAGGGACAAAATTGTAATCCTATCTTACAGGCTTTGTTTTCCTGAAAAGCTTGTCAGCTCACACTTCCTCAACCCTAAGGAATTAATGAAAATAATAATGCTAATGCATTACAAATGGTATGAAGTACACCATTTGTTCCAAATTAATAAAATTGATTCAAGTGCACTGATAATACTTACAGAATGGTGTCTGTGAGTTTGCAGATTGAAAAATCTAAAAAATATGAGCTTACCTAGAGCTTCAAAAACTAGAACTATAAGCTCTGATGCAGTGGGAGACAAAAAATTATGTTCAAGAGATAAAGCAAGTCACTTGAGTTAGCAGTGTCTGTGTAAGAGATGCCTTTACAATATAAAACATCTTTTTAGGAGAGAGGGGAAACTTCTGGCATATCCCAGCAATTACTTTTAAAAGCATGATATGCTAACATACCCCCTTCTTCACTTTAGTTCTTATTTTCATTTAGTCAAGCGAGAAAAATCACCCAGGTTTTGTTCAAGCTTCCTCTGATATGAAGGGAAGTTATATCTGAAAACAGTCTCAGAAAATAACATCAGTTATCAATCAGTCTCTCTACTCATAAGTGTAAACAGCTGATATCTCAAGCCTGGTAAATTAGGTGAGTTAGACAGATTTTCTACAAAAGGAATAATTAATATTTATGTATTAGCAACAAGAAATGGAAGCTATTACTTAAAGAACATCAGAGGACAAGAGTAGAAACAGGTCACATGAACCAAAAGGTTTTCCAAGTGACTAATTGTTAGTTTAAAAGCTCAAGTAAGCTCTGTTTGTGTAAGGAAAGAAAGCAATGGAACGATCAGCAAGAAAGAGCAATGTTAAGCAATACTATGTTCCCTTCCCAAGAAAGGAAGATACTGTTCTTCCTTCTTCCAGGAAATGCTAGAGCAAACCTGTCACAGATATGTCACTAGGAACCAACAACTCAGGAGAGAGGTTATACTCAAGGTGGGGATTAAGGGATTGTTCTGCTAGGATCAAAGAACCTAACAAAGCAGAAAAAAAAACAAACCCAAACAAACAAAGAACAAAAAAAACCCCGCCCACACTACCAGAACAAAACCAAACAAAAATACCTACGCAATAGACATTTCTACTCAAAGATTTTGTCCAAAAAGCCTAACAGTACCAAGACAGATAATACCATGACACTAGAACTTTTCATACTAAGGAGTTAAACAGCATTGGCCAAATTTAGCAAGAAATAGCTTCTACATACACACAAGATAACAGGTAGATATTTCAGATGCTCCTTTTAGATTACAAATATTGGTCTAGGTATACTGAAAAAGCAGCTGAAACATCTTCTACCTTCATTAAGTCTTCTTCCTAACGTGCTTTAAGAGACCATCAGCTAGTACTCCTTTACTGATCCTCTTCAGAAAACAATGACTAGGTTAAGCAAAAGAGTATTTGGCTTATCGTCCTCACTGCTCAAGGGAAATAAAACAGAGTCCATGATGTTAAGTCTTGGCAACATCAGGACACTGCAGGGCTTTAATACAGAAATAAAGGTTAAATTCCTAGGAAATTTAACATCAAAACTAAAGTTTTTGTTGACTATAGCTTAGGGATAGAGAGCCTGTGTTTTTTCTAAGACACTTCGTTAAGCCCACAGAACTCTCAGATGTAGCTTTCAAGCTTTCTGTTTCTAACCTCCACCCTGAAAGGAACCAGCAAATTTTGTGTTCACGCCATTTTTGTCTTATATATTTGTAGTTGTTTCAGTTATGAGACAGGGAAGAGCTGTCAGCAGTGACCATAGCCACATATCTTCCATTACTAAGATAAGCTTTCATAAGCTTTCCCACGATAGGGTAACAATTAAAATTCAGCCTGCGAGATGAGAGATGATTATCTCAAAGTTCCCTCCCTACAGTCCCTTCAAAGTTCTGTTTTGAAAACTTGAGAATTGCGAGTGCAGAAACTTGCTTAGTTTATTTGCACCACAGTTAAAGAAATAATTATTTGAAATGAAAGTTCAAATAATCTGTAGAAACTTATGAGTAAACTCTAATTACTGTTTAAAATAAGCTCAAGAAGGATACAAAATTTTTTAAAAGTAACAATGGAGAAAATATTCAACATGACAGTAGGTTTATTGGCAGGCACTAACATTGTTTCCAAAGGCAAATAGTTCAGCTTCTACTTCTTTCCAATTTAGGAACTTATGTCAGAGATCATTAAGGGTAGGTTTCCACATTCATACAAGACTTGCTTTCCAACTTCATTATTATACTTCATGGATCAGTGCTGTAACCAAATTCTTATATAAGAGTAGTCTAGTGATAGTCAAAGTTTGAACACATTAACATACAGAGACTGCTATGACATGTCTATAAGATTATATAACCCTTTAAGACCTAAAAAAAAAGTTAGAAGTCATCTTAGATTACCTTTAATATTCCTTATTATTTGAGAACAAAAGTCCACTCCTTAGTATCAATTTTGCTTAAGAAAAAGATCATTAATAGGAAGTTCAAGTATAACCTATGTGTGAAAACAGGTGATAGAAATATGTAACATTCAAATTCACATAACNAGGCTCGAGGGTGGTATCCGCTATCCTCTTTTCATCAGTGCGCTTATAAAAGGCGCTGATGAGGAGCGTGGGTGGAGCCCTCTCTGGATCTTTGTTCGCGAAGCCTAGCCATACATACAAATTCACATTGCCCAGAAAATGTTCCAATCTATTAAACCAACAACCTTGTAATGTACATCTTCAAGCTTATTGACTAGCTAGAAGGTTAGCAAAGTGAAAATATTTTTAATGTTGCTTTACAGGATAGTCACCACATTGCTTAGTAAAATGTTAGAAATTTTTTGATATGTCAGCTGTCTTCTCTCTTGCATAGACTACTCTGACATTCAATAAGGCAGGAAATGCTGCTCTTTAGATAAGTATTGGAAAATGGTAGCTGAATAGTTCTGTAAGATTCAAATGTGTTATATGCACAGTTGTTACAGGTATAGTAAATTCCATAATGCAAAACAAATCAAATAATTAAAAGCATGTGTGTTTCAGTGTCACTTCAGTACTTGTATTCCATTTCCAGAGGAAAGGCAAGGCTTCAGATTATTCTGACAAAATATGTTCTATTGTCAAACATCCAATTTTGTACAGCAGTATTTAAAAAGAGCACATGGGAATGGGCAAGCACTACAGAACACTGTAGGAATGGAGGAAGTGGGGGGGACTGGGGGGGAGGGAATTTCAACAGGAGTTAACTCGTGTTCATTGTATGAATCAGAAAATTAAGAACAGATTTTCACAGTTTTCCAAAATAAATCTTACATATTGAGAACACTAAGTGCACAAAAAGCCCAAATCCAGTGTTTCATACTCATTCAAGTATATATAGAAAATTCCTCAAGCTATATGTGAACAAATACAGTCTAATTAATGCAAGACACTCATTTTCAGGGGAGAAGTGTTGACTTGTTACCAAAATACATTACATGCAGGTACATTTAGACCTTGAAATGATGATCAAATCAAACTATGGTAAATGTACTTTACTACTCATGTACATTAATCGCCTTGAACTTGTTATTTTCTTTTGTTTTGTTTTTGAAATAGACATTTTAAAAAAATAATGGTTTACAAAAATACTGACAATGGCTCACATTTCTACAGCCTCAAAAGTTCCCTCATCTTTTGAGCTTTTCTACCATCTTGGCAGTATCCCCAATAGTTCTCCTGATTAAGTACATGCTGTTCAGGCTCCTTTAGCATAAGATCCATCGGTAATATGCTCTAACTCCATTCACCGATACATTTCAAATCAATTACATCCGAAAGCTTCTGGTTCTGTGAAAAGGTTGAAAAGGCTTTTTTAAGGCCCACATCAGTATTGGTGGTTTCTGTTTATTTTTTTCTGGAAATAGCACTGCTTCTGTTTCAGGGGTAGGAAATCGTGCTCTGTACACTTCAGGATAAGTTCTCTGAAACTAGAAAAACATCCATTTAAATGAACAATTCACTCAAACTTGCAATACAAAAAAAACCTATTGAAGTGCAACCTCTACCTCTAGTATGGCTTGATTTATCCAGTACACCTGTTTCAAACGATTAAAAAGTTTGAAATCTCTAATCATGCCTACTACTTTAAGCATAATTCTACTAGTATTCCTTCTCGAGAGGAATATATATATAAGACTTGATAAAGCTTTTTAAGTTAAAATTAAAGACTGTGAAGAAATTTACTTACTTGCTTGAGCTGCTTCTTCTTATCTTTCACAGATATTTCTTTATTCATTACAATTTCTTCCAATAAAGCTGCTAGAGGTTCTTGAGAGCCAGTTCCTCTTTGGTATTCCAAGTCATCTGCACTGATTTGGTGATAAAACGGAGGAGGAAAAGTTGCATCAGTATCAGCTCCAGCATACTTTTTCTGGTGAAAAAAAAAAAAAAGAGTAAAATAAGAGCAACTATGATCATAGAATGGTTTGGTTGGAAGGGGCCTCTGGAGGTCATCTAGTCCAACACCCCTGCAGTGGGCAGGAACATCCCCAACTACATCAGATTGCTCAGAGCCTTGTCGAGCCTCACCTTGAGNGTGGCTATTATTTAGGGACAACTCTTCACATTCAATCCATTCCTTAACACTGAGGGCATCACCTCCACCCCTCCTGTCCCTTCTGAACACCTTGTATCCGTTGATAGCCACACTCCAGTCATAGGATTCATCCCACCAGGTTTCAGTAATGGCCACTATGTGATAGCTTTCCAGCAGCACAGTAGCTTCCAGCTCCTCTTGTTTGTTGCCCATGCTGCATGCGTTCGTGTAGAGGCACTTCAGCTGGGCAGTCGGTCATGTAACCTTTCCAGAAAAACACCCCTTCATTCCCTTAAGGTGTTTCCCTGATGTTTCCCTGCTGGCTGGTACTACCTCAGGAGCCCCTGGCTTGATTCCATGAGCCTTTGACTGTGCTGCATGTTGCAGGGCAACAAGCTGAAGTCCCTTACTAGCCCCTCTTCCCACCAACTCTGGTGTGTCCTCCCACAGCTAGTCGTATGAAAGTCTGGTGATATTGTTATCCCTGTCCCCCTTCACATCTAGTTTAAAGCCCTGTTGATTAGTCATGCAATCTTCTGAGCAAATACCCTCTTTCCCCTTTGAGAAAGGTGTCTTCTGTCTGGTGTCAACAATCCTGTGTAGGGTTGTGCTGTGTAGGCCATACCATTGTTCAGGAACAATGATTGACTTTTACTGAAGAAAAATGTTGATTTCTGCAGTAAATCTGCAAAAAAATGGCTTGATCAAATTGATCACCTGAAGTCATTAAGCAGACAAGATAAGGAATAAAGACCCTGAATTGTACCTCCTATTTCCTGCATTAGTGGAGTGAGTTCTAGTAAGTCAAAAAACATGATACAGAGGAAGCCTGTTAAACTCCTGGAATAAGTTACCAGTTACTTTTTCAGTACAAAAATAAAGAACTAAAAAGGAGCTTTGATTAAACTAAAACATGGTATCAGGAAACAAAGAGTTATGAAGAAGCTGAGCAAGTGAGAATGGCTCTAAAAGAAAAGCAGAACATTAATGGTAACACTTTTTAACCACTCTGTGTTATTCTCACAAATATAGTTTGCCTATTCCATGAAGAAGGAAGATCTCACCAAAAGGAAAACTTATTTTCTAATTCTTGTCTTTAAATCATTCAGGATCTGCTTAGTTTCATTTAAGCATAGTTATGGTTTGAACATCTGCTGTCAAAATGAATAAGCTCTTCATAAGCTTACAGAGACAGAACAAAGTCTTTAAGTTGATCTGAAATCACAGAGGCATAAGAGGCTTTTTATACTAGGCACCTACTTGGACTCTCTGCAGATGTACAATATGTTCCTCTACAGAAGATTTTAAAGTGGAAGGAACACTTAAGATTTCTTGATAATTGTCCATAAGAAAATATACTAGTTTAGCAGCAAGCAGTTCATCCAAGTCCATTTCATCCTTTGAGCAGAGAATACAACGGGAAAATGTCTGTACCATCTGAGGGTAAAAACAAACAAACATTGCTTTATATATTTCTCTATTTGGGTGTAAGGAATGGAGGATTAGACTACGTTTTAAAAGGGATCTTTTACAAAAGAGATTGTAACAGCACAATACTTACCATACTTCCAACGAATCAATGTATTTTAAAAAGATTATTGTGTATAGTGACATTACCTGAATGGACTGAAGATGGTTTTTGACTCATATACATAATCTGATCTTGACTTTAGATTTAGAATGGCTGAATTCCATTTTATTCTCAAGACTGTCAAACAGCCACTTCATACTCCTTTTCCAGTTAAACAGGGCACAGTATCTCAGATATATTTAAAATAACACAGGAATTTAGTAGGCACCAGAGAGAAAACAATATAATCAAACCAAATTTCAGGTCTAGGTCATTTCATGTAGTCTCATGCTCAAGTATTTAGCTACAAGAGTTTTCTGTCTGTTTACCAGTCACAACTAACATTAAAATCATTGAAAGAAATCAAGGTTTTCTGTTATGTACCATAGACTACATGGCTGAAGTAAAATTTAGTACAAAATACCTGGACTGTAAAGATTTCACTTCTAAAAATAACATTTAGATTTTAACTATTATTTCCATCAAAGGCCATTTACAATTCATTAAATTATAAACTTAGTACTTTATTAAAATAACATTTTTGACTGCTGCTCATAGTTAATTTAAAACTTAATTGCTATGGAACAAATTCAGGTTTAGGCACGATACTATAGGATTTTTACAGATGGGCTCTACAGCTAAGTTTTCTGTTGCCGTTCTTGCAAAGGATTTGTAAGTTAACTGAAAGATATACATGTTCTTATCCGGCTGGAATTGCTAGATTATGCCTAATAACTTTAATACCAAAAATACAATTTTTGCTGCAAAAAAAATCAATGATAATCCTACAAGTAGTCCTACAGAAAGACTATTATCAAAAACTAAGACTTTGTCTAAATCTGATTAAAATCACTTGCAGATATGAAAAAAAGTAGTACTAAAATAAACTGGTAGGATTTTTTTATTTTAAAATGGCTGAAAAGAGCTATATCAAAATATTTAGCTCCATATTTCTAACTATAAATTGAACAGCCAGTCTTTGCCCTTCATACTGTCTGCAGTGATGAAGAACACCAGAGATCTCCTCTACAGTATTTGAATTTTTTTCTACTCAATAGCGAAATTAGTGGCGAATTAACTTTGAGACACAAAGAAACTCCCAAATTCTGAGCCAATTCTTTATTTGCTCACAACTTACTGAGAAATCCTAATTTAGTCAAATTCAGAGTAGCTTTCCGCAGAGCTAGAAGACAAACTGTCCTTCAAACAAGCAAACTGTATTTTGTGTACATTTTCCAGTAATTATCTTTTATCTGTGCTACTCCAAAAGCTTTGTCCAGACATTTTGTCTTACACTATACATACCAAGGCTCTAGTCCTCACTGATTCAGAAAGAGGGGGCAAATCCTTGTTAAAGCTAATTCTTGCCATCATCCTCACCAAAAGCTGTAATCTTTTCCGATTTTCTGGTGGCAGCAGGAGACAAGATATCTGAAGAGCTTCAATAGCCTTGCTATGTTGTTGCAGCAGACCTGTTTTATAGAAGACCAGGAGGTTGGGCAACATTTCTCAATTATATATTTTTATGACATTTATCATAACATTCATAAATCTGTCTCCTCAAATTTCTTTCCTATTAATTCAAGAATGCCTTAGAACTCCACTCCCAAAAGAGCATAGGAAGATACCCCTACAACTAGACTACCAGAATGAGGATTCCCTTCTGATGCATTGGAATTTTGTGATAACTATACCCAACAACTCTACATAATAGTAGACATGTTTTGGTTCATCCTTTGCTCTTTTCTCACCCTCTGCTCTAAACACAACTGAGACACATGCACAGATGTAACAAACATAAAAAGTTGTCTGGGGTAACAATCAGAAAATCTAAACAAAACGTGCTTATGCATCAGCAACAGCTATGACAATACTTATGTGTCCCCCATACCAGAGTTTATAACTGCACTTACAAACGAGAGATCACAGAATATGAGCATGGCAAATATAGTGGAAGACTGGACAGGTACAGAACAATCTGATAGTAGTTTATGTACCCATAAAGAGGTATCACCACCAAAACATCCTCCTCCTTTGTGTTTCTAAGACACAGTGAAGGAAGCATGCACTACACTTTTGTCTAAATCGCCTTAACATTAAAAAAAAAAGGTAGTCAAAGGCAAAATATCTGCATGACTGAATTTTAACAGTATTTTTTCTTTAAAAATTAACAAGAAATATGACAGAGATACACTTGTTTTTTGCTATAAGATTATAGAGGTTGTAATGAATTTCTAGACATTATCCAGATCTCTCCCTCTGCTCAAACCAAGGTCATCTACAGCAAGATGTCCAGGACTATGTCCAGTCAGGTTTTGGATATCTCCAAAGATAGAGATTCCACAGATTCCCTGGACATCCTCTTCCAGTGTTTGACCACCTTCCAATTAAAAAAGCTCTTCCTGTATTTCTCTTCACTCCCATTGTCTCTTGTTCTGTTATTGGGTATCACTGATGGAAGTCTGGCTCCCTCTTGTTTACTACTCCCATATCAGTCTTACATATACACTAAGAAGATCCTCCATGAGCCTTCTCCTCCCCAAGCTAAACAGTCCCTGCTCTCAGCCTTTCCCTATGTTATTGATACTCCAAGCACTTAATTTTTGTGACACACAACCCCCGCCATCACCCCACCCGGAATCAATGCTTAGTGCTAAGGAAAGATCTTCCTCATCCTGCTGGCAATGCTCTTGAATTAGCTAAGGATGCTGTTGGTGGTCTTTGCCATAAGGACACTTTGCTGGCTCATGATCATATCAGTATCCACTTGGGCTGCCAAGTCATTCTCAGAAAAGCTGCTTTCAAGTTAGTCACTCCCCACATCCACTGGTGCATGGTGTTAGCCCTCCCCAGGAGAGGATTTGACATGTCACTTCATTGAACATTATGAGATTTCTGTTTGGCCATTTCTCCAGCCTGTGAAGGTCCCTCTGCATGGCAGTACTGTCCTCTGCTGGATGAACTGCTCTTCTCCGTTTTGTATTTTCTCCATGCTTGTTGAGGGCACTCTGTGCTTGTTCAGGACAGCACGTCCCACCACCCAAGTCACTAATGAAGTGTAACCCCTCCTGGCCTGATTATCAGCCCTGGAATACTTCCTGCTAACTGACCACCAGTTGGGTACAACCCTTGGAGACCAGCTCAGCTGATTTCTATCTACCTCACTACCCATTTATCTAGTCTGCACTTCCTCAATTTCTCTGTAAGAATGCGATGAGACAGTGTTGAAAATTTTACCACAGTCAGCATAAACAGCATCCATTGCTGTCCCCTCATCTACCATGCCAGTCAGTTCCACACAGTAAAAAGTGGAAGCTGTTTGTTATTAAAAAAAGAATGAAGTGTGCAGTAGTAATTAGACAAGCCAAAACAGACAATATTCCAATAAAAGTTGTAAAGCACTGCAGTTAATTTCATTTTCAAAGCAAAGTTTTTTCTAATATCAAAGGAAGATTTTGCAAGCACACTAGGCGCTTAGGTTTAGAAAAGGCCCCAAGAAATAACCACTGAATCACAGAATCATGAAGGTTGGAAGAGACCTCTAAGATCAAGTCCAATCATCTACCTACCACTACCATGCCACTAAACCATGTCCCTAAGCAGCACATCTACACATTTCTTAAACACCTCCAGGGATGATGACAACTCCCTGGGCAGCCTGTTCCAATGCTTAAGAATCCTTTCAGTGAAGAAAGTTTTCGTGGCATCCAATCTAAACCTCATCTGCGGCAACTTGATATATGAATATACTCATTCATATACTAAGCAAATGAATAATTAACCTTAATGAGATTTGCACATAAAGAAATTTTATAACTTTTGTAAAGAGCAAGTTTAATCTTACCAAGTGAGTAAAATAGCTGATGATCACTGACACCTTAGTCCTGTTTCCTTAGCTATTCTGAAAAATAATTTCAGCCCACCTCATGGAAGATAAGTGCTTTAAACAGTCTTCATTCAAAACTAGGAGCAAATGAGGCATCTTGTTACGGTTACACAAATTACAAATAATTACAAATGATTGATTTGATTTCTGCAAGTATTTCTCAGGTTCTAGACATATACAAATCACATCATGGCTGCCTCAAATTTTATCTGAAATCACGTTGCCATTTCCTGAAGTCTTCCACAAACAGAATACTTATCCACTGAAGGCATGAAGAAGTCTTATAATAACTGTGGAAAGGTTGCAGTTCCCTGAGGGTGGCAATATGGTAAATCAAAGACTGAAATCTTGATTAATAAATGTCTTAAGATGAAGAATTATTGCTGATTCAGCAAGTCATACTCCATTAGAAAACCACAGAAATGCAACTGCAGATGTGGATCTGCTTTTCTGTATTTTGCAAATGCACAACTTGCTAAGCAATTACTCCTTCACAAGGAGCATTCAGTACTAGCACTGACATTGCAAAATAGTAGTCTGTGGAGTGTGCATTACCCTCTACATTTACTTACAGCTTCATAATGGTTTGTACATTAGCCTTATTGTTAAGATTTAATTACACATAAGCAGAACACAAAACTTACCCCTTTCTCTTTCAGCTGACCCCCCAAAAAATTCCTTCCTTCTCTTCCTCTCCTCCTGCCCCCAGGAATTACAGATTGAATCTCAGAAGAGAGTCTGAGTGGTTAGAGAAGACCTTTCTACTGAAACTACCAATCAGGCATGTCAACACTAAATATAATTTATTTTCTTTCTGCCATTTCTAAGTAGATTTGAGTACAAAAAGAAGTTAGACTTCACCATGCTGATTTGCCTTCTTGAACTTCCACCACTGGGTGGATATGAAGCTATGAAGTATAATCTTCAATTATAAAATAAGTGGAAAAGACACCAGGAGATCATCTGGCCTAACCTTATCTCAGGTCAGTGTGGGAGGGTCACTGAGGTTGCCTAACTCAGGTATCTCAAATCATCCCACTAAAGCCAAATGTAGCTTTTTAACCATTCAAATACCTGTGTTAGGTGTCTGGAAGTGGCTTGTTTAGGCAAGATGTCTATAGGAAACATGACATTTTCAAACATATACCGCCAATACTTTGAAGCAAATTATGTAAGTATGAAAATGGAAAACAAATTAATGCAGTCCTTGAAAGCCTGTATTCCCATGATTTTTGTTCCTCATATAAATCTACTTTTTTAGTAAAGATTCCCTGTTAACACTTTTTTAACAGACCAGAAAGTTATTTTTTGAGTTTGATACAAAGCATGATTTCCACTGATCTCCACATAATTGGCATGAATTCTTTCTTCTCATTTTTACATCTATGAAATACTGCAAAATAAAACTCTTACAACGTGAAGGATGTGAAATATAATGGAAAAGCACAGAAAAGTTATGAAAGGCAATGAAGAATTTTTAAAGGTATTATCAAGAATACCTGTTTTCTAAGAAAATAAAGTGAGGAAATTATGAGTCCAGTTTGAATCAAGGTCACTACCTGAAAGTATAAAAATACTAAATTCCTTAAATAAAAGTGTTATTCTGAATTCTATTTTCATCTTAGTAGTTTATTAAAAGCAATTATTCCCACTTAAAGAAGCTCAGAAAAGTGATGTGCTACAGAACATGCTTACTTTTCAACTCAGGTATTCTTTCCTGAAGTGTAACTATAAAATGTAGTAAATGTGAAAATATTTTATTATCTTTCAAAAAGCCATCTATAGCTTCAGGATAGTGAATTCAATATCGTGTGAACTCTTAGAAAGTTTAGCTTAATAATTAATAGTTTCTTTAAAGCGATATATTAGTTAATTCAGGCACAGTGNATCTTCATTTGCGAAGCCTAGCCATACACATACATACACATTAGTCAATGTATATTCTAAGTTTAAGCAATGAAGGACTTAAATTTTCTTGAGATCTCATATTGCCAGGGTGAAGAACAGTCCTTAGAGGATCTAGTTTTTTTAATCTAGACTTCAGCCAAGCAATTTCTAAAAACTTGTGAGTTTCTCAGACTCCTAGACATCTGTAAAAAAAGAAAAATCTCTTAAATCCATCTGTTATATGATGGTAGTGCTAAGCAATGAACAGAATCCTTTAAAAATTATAGCAACAAACAATGAAAGACTTCAGAGATGATGTGATCAAAACGACACGAGAATAAAACTGCCTGGTGATATAAGTTTTAAAATTAAACTGTTCTCTATGTAGAATGGACAGGACAGGTCCTAATGAGATGTGACACTATTTGGGTATAGTAAATTAATTCCAATTCAGGATATCAATTCAAAAGAGTAAATTTTTTCATTACAACCCAAACTACTTACCTAGCACACTAACAAAAACATCAAAAAAATGAAATGTGAGAAGAGGTTCTTTCCTTTGGCCAAAGTATTCCACTATAGTTTTGAAGACATCTCTTTCAAATCCTGAATATGCAGGCTGCTTCAAATCTGAGTAACTTGGCCCTACAAAGAAGGAAAATAATAATAATGAGAAAATACAATTTGCAGCCAACCACCTCATCACTGTTTTCTACTCTGCATAATAAAAATGTAACATCAAGTATCAGAAAAATTCCAAAGCTTAGACTCATTCTTCAAAAGATAAATGAAATTGTATTGATCTACTGAGTTTATCTATTTCCAATAGGTCTAGAGAAAACACATAGAAGAAGGAAAATAAGAATACAATAGTTAAACTTTATATATGTTTCACTGAAATAAGCTGTGCTGTCAGGAAAATATATGCTGGCAGATTTTTCCACCTTTAAGGGAGCGATCAGAAAAAAAATTGACTGTGAATATAAACAGGATTTGATAAAACAGCAAAATCACAGTTCAGTTCAAAGGGGTGGGTGATTTGAAATTTTTTTTTTCCACTTCTGAAATTACTTACAGTTTGCAAGACATTTAATTGCTGATAATATCCAGTGAGGTAGTTCCTCTGCAAAGAGGAGAAACAGACAAATTAAAAGGAAAAGAAAAACCCACAGAGCAAAATGTTAAAATGTAAGGTAAAAGTGAAGTGAAAATTCTTTAACAAGGTCCTCCTATAAGACAGACTGGCTGATTGCACAGCAGGCTGTACCTTACTGTGGGATCTAGCTTGAATTATGCCTATATTTTAGTACCTCTGGTACACAATATCAACCAATTATGCCTACTGCTCTTCCAACTCAATCAGCAAAATGGATCCCACCACAAATCCTTAACCTGCCCTAGTAAAACCAGTCAAATTAGTTCAAACTACACATTCACTAGTGCATTACACTTAAGTGTTCACTTTGCCTTGAACATGATGAAAAGAATTAGCATTCAATTCTCTCATTTTTGCAGTGAGGAAGCTAATACCTTGAGGTGCTCCAATTGTCTTTAAAATGAAAATGTAAATGCCCTGGAGGAGGTTTCATTCATGAATCAAACCAGATTCCAATTGCATAGTTCACTTTACACATCTTGTGGAAAACATGGTGGCAATAATATTGTAAGTAATATAGCACAGCAGCAAAGAAGCTTAACTTCCTTCCTGATATGCAAATCAGTTTTAAACTCAGTACTAGTTTCAAAGAACATTGACTGAAAACTAAAAACTGAGAAATGTTAAGCATCTCTCAGTGTATATTTTGATTCTCAATTTTCAATACATATTACTTTCAGGTGAATACTGCAGCTAGGGCTGTTAAGAGCTGGACAGACAAAGCCATCTTGAAGTGAATAATACCTCTATCTTAATAAATGAAAAGTTGCTGCCCTTACACTCTTATCTTTCAACCCTGCTAAAATAGTGAATAGGGAATTAAGAACTCATTCTTATTTGGGACATTGGAAGATGACAATGGCGTACTTTATGGATCCTACAATTCTACAATCCTAGAATGGTTTGGATTGGAAGGGACCTCTGGAGGTCATCTAGTCCAACACCCCTGCACTGGGCAGGGACATCCCCAACTAGATCAGGTTGCCCAGAGCCCTGTCAAGCCTCACCTTGAATGCCTCCAGGGATGGGGCCCCAACCACCTCCCTGGGGCAACCCGTTCCAGTGTTCCACCACCCTTGTGGTAAGGAACTTCTTTCTAATGTCCAGTTTAAATCTACTCCTCTCCAGTTTAAAACCATTGCCCCTTGTCCTTTCACTACAGGCCTTTGTAAACAGGCCCTCTCCAGCCTTCTTGTAAGTTCCCTTTAGGTACTGGAAAGTCACTAGTAGGTCCCCACAAACTCTTCTCTTCCCCAGGCTGAACAATACCAGCTCCCTCAGCCT